>LPNX010557717.1:392434-415357 GCA_001517045.1 Pseudotsuga menziesii
TCTCCTCCCCCTAACCCTTAGTAACCCCCTCTCTCAATCTCTCTCTCTCCCCTACTCCACCTATCCATAATCCCCACATGTTTCTTTCTCACCCAACCACCTAACACATTCCCTAACTCCATATATATACCTATATACCTCTAACCCCACCCTCTCTCTCGCCACCCTTGACCCCACCTACTCTCTCTCTCTCTCTTCTCACCTAGCCCCACCCATTCTCTCTCCTTTTCAACTCTATTTATCTATATTTATCTCTATATCTATATCTATTGTTAACAACACCAATCCTCATCCCCATTTCCCTATCCCACCTATATTTATCTCCTGATGTGTAACCCCCAACTCCTCATCCATGCCACTACCCCCTGCCTCTCTCTCTCTATCTCTCTTTCCAAACTACCCCTTTCTCTTTAAATATTCTCTTCATCTCGAATGCATAATCCTCTCTCTCTCTCTAAAAAACCTCAATCCTTATCTCCTCATCCCTACCACTCCTCTATTTCTCTCCATATGTGAAACCCCCACTCCTCACCTCCTACCCCTACTGCCATCTCTCTTTCTCTCTCTACCTCTAACCTATCTCTTCATTTCTATACATAACCTCTCTCTCTAATTGTAACCCCCTTATTTTCCCCTTATTCCTAATCTCTCTCTCTCCCTCCCACACACACACACATATACACACACAACTCAAAACCCTCCCACTCCTAAACTATACCCCCTTCTCTCTAACTAACCTAATTATTTATAAGCCATTATCCTTCTTGATATAAATCTCTTCCTCTACCCACTACTCCTCTCTCTCTCTCTCTCTCTCTCATAGAAACCTATACCCATCCACCCACCCATAACTCCCACCCCTCTCTCTCTCCCCTACTCCCTAACACCCCCATATTTCTCTCTTATCCCCCTACTCCCAACCCTACAAATAACCCCTATCCTCCCCTCTCTCTCTCTCTCTCTCTCTCTCTCTCTCCCCTCCTTCTCTAATTATTACTAACAATCTATTTCATTCTCTCTCTATTATAACCCTACAACTTCCATTAACCCCTACCATTTTTTCTGTCCCTTAACCCGCTAACCCTTGCCATATCTTTCTCCCTCTCTACAACTAAACCCACTCTCTTTGTCTCTCTCCCCTACTCCTACCATTAAATACCCCTTCTCTCTCTCTCTCTATATATATATATATATATATATATATATATATATCTCATATTCCCCCTAACCATTAATTCCCTCTCTCTCTTTGTCTCTTATAATCCCTCCCATGACTAACCACCCTCTGGTCTCTCTCTCTCTCTCTCTCTCTCTCTCAACATTATACCTTCCTAAACCCATAACCCCCTTAACCTCTATATATTTCTATAGCCAAAATCCCATCCTCTCCAATACCCTTACTAATTTATTTCCTCTCTATGCTTATCTCTCTTCTCTCTCTCTTTTAGACCCTCTTTTATATAACTTCCCTCCTCCCTAAGCCCCTATACTCATAGATCCCCACTTGTTTCTCTACCTTGTCACCCCTCCTACCCATACCCATAATAAACATCTATATATTTCTACCCTTAATCTCTCTCTCTCTCTCTCTCTCTCTCTCTCTACCCCACACCCATCCACTCTTCAAGTATAACTCCTCTCTAACTTCCCTACTCCTTCGCAAACATGTGGTAGTCTTGATATATATATCCTTCTCTCCCATATCCCCCCTACTCAACCACCTACTCCTCCACCTATCCCTAACTCCTAACCCTCCCTCTCTCTCTCCTCATACTCCTTAACACATTATATCTCTCTACCCTTAATCTCTCTCTCTCTCTCTCTCTAACCCACACTCATCCACTCTTCAAGTATAGCTCCTCTCTAACTTCCCTACTCCTTTGCAAACATGTGACAGTCTTGATATATATATATTTCTCTCCCATATCCCCCCCACTCAACCACCTACTCCTCCACCTATCCTTAACTCCCAACCCTCCCTCTCTCTCCTAATACTCCTTAATAGCTCCCACTCTCTTCCCCCCCCCCCCCCCCCCCCCCCCCCCCCCACACACTCACCATCATACTATGACCCCTACAACTAGCCTCCCTCCTCCCTCTAAACCTTACTAACCCCCCATATCTCTCTCCTCTACTCCACCTATCCCTAACCCCCATAATTTTCTCACTCTGTCAACTCCCTAACACACTCCCTCTCTCCTTCTATTTACCCCTATCCCCACCAACCCCCTCTATCTCTATCCCTACTCCCTAACACCAACCTACTCTCTCTCTTTCTCTCTCTCTCTCTATCTCTATTACAATCAACCCCCTAAACCCACACCTACAAATAACCAATCCCCTTCTCTCTTTTGCACTCTCCTCCTCCCCCTAACCCTTACTAAAACCCTATCTCATTGTCTCTCTTCCCTACTCCTCCACCTACCCCTAAATCCCACCCCTTTCTCTCTTCCCCAATTCCCTAACACCCACTGTCACTCACTCCCTATTTCTTTCTATCCCTAATATCCTTGTCAATATCTAAACCCCCTCATCTCATAAATATCTCTCCTACTATCACCACTCCCCCTTCTCTCTCTCTCCCCCCTACTCCTAATAACCCTTAACCACCCTTTACATGTCTTATAGTCCCTCTCCCCACTACCACTAATATTGATCCCCTTATTATCTATATATTCCTCTCCACCAACTATCCTCCTCCCTACTATCCCAAATCTCCCTCTCTCTCTCTCTCTCTCTCTCTCTCTCTCTCTCTCTCTCACTGACCTCTCTCTCTACTCATAATCCCCCCTCTCTCGCTAACCGCTATTCTACTCCACTTACCACTAACCCCCTTCTCTCTCACCTAATATCCCTACCACTTCTCTCTCTCTCTAAACCCCCTACTCCTCCACCTACACCTCCACCTACCCATAAATCCAACCCCACTATCCCTTCCAATACTCTCTAAAACCCCCTTATTTTTCTCTTTCTCTCTCACACACACTCAATTTCCTATCCACACCCCAACCACTCACCTTGCTACTCCCTTTTCTCTCTCTCCTATTCTCAACCTAACCCTTAAATATTTCCCTATCTCCCTTAATCTTGCACCTACCACTATCTTCTCCCCTTTCTCTCTCCCTAGACCCACTAACATTTATCCCTCTCTTCCCCCCATCTCTCTCTCTTTACCCCTATCCCCTCTCTCTATTTCTCCAACTATTATCCACCTCTCTCTCTATGTGTCCTCATAGTCATAATCCCATATCTATGTCTCTTCTAATCACCCTCCCCCTAACTCTAACCATCCACCCACCATCTCTCTCTCTCTCTCTCTTTATGTATCTACCCCCACCTCCCTCTCTCTCTATTTCCCTATACCCCCCCCATTACCTTTAACTTCCCTCACCCTCCAAAAACCCATAACCCCAATCTCTCTCTCTCTCTCTACTAGAAACCCTCCAATCCTCATCCCCATGTACATACCCAACCTCTCTCTCTCTTTGTCTCCTTAACCCACCACCTAATCACACTACAATCAACCCTCTCTCTCTACCCTTTTCTCATTCTCTCTCTTCCCTAATTGTCCACCTAAACCTGACACCAACCAAATTCTCTATCCCCCAATCCTATAACACCCACCCTCTCTCCTTATCTCTCTCTTTACATGTAATCCATCTTTATCTCCTTAACCATACCCAACTCTCTATATCCCCTACTCTTATCACTAACTACATGTCCCTCTCTCTCTCTCTCTCTTTCTCTCTCCACACACACCCACATTCCTCAACTATACCCCCTTTTCTCTACTTGTACTACTCTTATGTAAACCCTCAAACCTTTTGATGTCTATCTATTTATCACCTGAAACCCCTCCTCCCCCATACCTCTAATAATCCCCTGTTACCTCTCTCTCTCTCTCTCTATCTATCTATTATATGTTTATCTTGAGCCAATACTCATCCAAATACCCTTTATTCCTAACACCCCATTAATATATATCTCTCTAACACAAACACACACACATACCCCAACCCCTACAACTAACTCCCATCCTCCCTCTCTTTCTACCCCTATCCTCTTAAACCTCACTAAACCACTCTCTCACTCTCCTATACTCCTCCTCCTACCCCTAACCCCAACCACTTTTTCTCTCCCCCAAACTAAAACATGCTAACACCCACCTTCTCTCTCTCTAACACTAACCCCACCCTCTCTCACTTTTTAGCCTTAACCCCACCACCCCTCTCTTCCCTACTCCTACCACTAAACACTGCCTCACACTCTCTCTCATAATATACATAAGCCCTCCCTCTCTCTATGTTTATGATAATCCCCCTTCTCCTTACAACTAATTAGACCCCCATAATCACTCCACTTTATACGCCCATCACTCTCTCTCTCCGTTCTCTTTAACTTCCATCCTCATCCCTAAACCCATAACCCCAAAATATCTCTCTCTCTCTCTCTCTCTCTCTACCTGTAACCCCCTACTCCCCATCCCTATATCCCTACCCCCAATCCATCTCCCCCCCTACACACAACCTGCCACTCCTCACCCCCTAAACCTACCTCCCATGTTTCTCACTCACTATCTATCTCTACCCTTTATGTCTCTATTTCTCTCTACCCCAAACCTCTCTCTTTCATCCTACCCCTAACCCGTCTCTCTCTACTCATAACCCCCTCCTTCTACCACTTATTTCTCTATCCATATCCATGTACTCCCAAACCTTCCACTCCTCAACTAACCCCTTCTCTTGATCTAACCTACTCCTCCTAATATATATCTCTTTCCTTCTCCAAAACCCCCTCCTCCCCCTACTCATAATCACTCCCTCATCTCTCTCTCTCTCTCTCTCTATCTCTCTCTCTCATTACTCCCTAATACCCACCCCCTTTCTCTTAGACACACTTGCCCCCCTACTCCTACTTGTACAACTAGCCCATTTCCCCACCTCTCTCTCTTTCACCCCCCTCCTCCACCTAACTCTTACTAACACCCTATTTCATTTTTTATGTACCCTGATCCTCCCCATACACCCAAACCCAATCACTTTATCTTTCCCTCAAGCACCAACACCCATAATATCTCCCTATATCCCACCCCCACTCTCTATACTTAACCCCCACTTTATATGTCTATATACCACTCCTAAAACTAACCATTACCCCTCTTTATCTCTCTCTCTCTCTCTCTCTCTCCACCATACCCCTATAGCCCTTACCCCCCTCTCTCTTTCTCTCCTAGAATCCTTCTCACCACTAACCACCCTCCCATGTCTCTCTCTCTCACTCTGTCTCTCTCTCTCTCAACCCCACTCCTCCGTTCTACCCCTAAACACCACATATCTCTCTCTATTTATCTTACTCCCTCTTCCCTATTGCTATCTCTCTAACTAGCCTCCTCCTCCATAAACCATTATATTCCCCAACACTGATCCTAACCCCTATATTCCCTAGCTTCCATCTCTTTCTCTACCCCAACCCCCATCCTACCCATACCCATAATCACCTCTTCATATCTCTCACTATATATACCCCTAACCTTTATTTATTTCCCTAACCCACACTCTCTCTCCTAATCACCCTACTACCTACCAGCTCTCTTTATATCATCTCTTTCTCCCTAACCACACCCATCGAATCCTCAAGTATATCCCTACCCCTCTCTCTCATCTAACTCCCTAACACCCCCATCCCCTCTATCTCTCACCGAGACACTAACTATCATACTCACATCTCTACAAATAACCTCCCTCACCTCTCTCTTTGTCTCCCCTCTCCTCCCCTTAACCCTTAATAACCTCCTCTCTCACTCTCACTCTCTCTCATGCCTACACCACCTATCCCTAGTTCCCATTCATTTCTCTCTCCACTAACCCCCTGACACATTCCCTCTCTCATTGTCTCTCTCTTTTCCTAATCCCACCCTCTCTCTCTTAACCCTTAACTTCACTCATTCTCTCTCTCTCCCCACCCCTAACCCCATCCATTCTCTCTCTCTCTCCCCACCCCTACCCCATCCATTATCTCTCTCTCTCACTATTCATAATCCCCTCTTTCCTTAAAACTAATCATAACCCAACATATATTTCCTTATATACCCCCACTTCCATTACCAAAAACCTCCCTTGCTCTCTATTTATTCTACCCCCATTCTCTTTCCCTATGCTCGTCCTCCAAAAACCCATAATCCACTCAATGTTTATCTCTCTCTACCCCTAAGAGTCCCACTCCTAATTCCCTTATCCCTCTCCACCTTCTACTTATCTCCCTACCTGGATCCCCCCACTCCTCACCCCCTACCCCTACCTACATATCTCTCTCTACTTTTCTATTAATCCCCTTTACCCTACCATTATTCACCCCTAACCATTATCACCCCTACCATTATGAACTTTATACTCCCCTCTATCTCTCTAACTACCCTCTTCCTCCTCAAACCAATAAACCCCCAATATCTCTATATCTCTCACCGTAACCTAAGACTCCTCATCCCCATATCCCTAGCATATTCACTTTTCTCTCGCCCTTATTCCTTCACCTACCCCTAGCCCCCACCAATTACTCTCTTGAAATCCATTAACACCCACCCTCTCTTCCTCTCTATCTCTCTACACTTAACACCCATCTCAATCCTTATACCCATCTATATTTCTCTATCTCTCCTAATCCTACAACCAACCACCCCCTCTCTTAATCTCTCTCTCCGTACTTCACACACCCAAACTCTTCAAATGTACCCTATTATCTCTAATTGCACCACTCCTCCCCAAACCCCTAGCTCTCTGAATATCTATCTATCTATCTGTTTATCTCCCCCAACCCCTATCCTCCACCTATCCATAATAACACTTTTCTATCTCTCTCTCAACCCCTACTAATCCACCCACCCCTAAACCCAACCCCTTCTTCTCTACACTACTCCCTAACTCCCCATGCTCTCTCTATCCCTCTCTAACACAAACACTCACCCCATACTCCCACATCTACAACTAAACCCCATATTCCCTATGTCTCTCCATGTTACCCCCCCTAACCCTTACTAGACCCCTCTCTCTCTCTCCACTACTCCACCTACCCATGACCCCCACTCTCCCCAACCCACTAACACCCGCCCTCTCTCTCTCTCTCTCTATATATATATATATATATATACCTCATTTTTTTGTCTCTCATTAAACCCTTATTTATGTATATCTCTCATAATCCTACTACTAACCACCTCTCTCTCTCTCTCTTCCTATACCACCCTTTCTCTCTCTCTAAATCCCCCTCTCCCTACCCCACATGCCCATAGTCCTCAATTATACCCCCCTTCTATCAAATTCCAATACTCCTCCCAAAAATCCTAAGCCTCTTAATATTTATCTCTTTATCTTACCCAACCCCTTTTCTTCCGACTAACCCTAATAATCCCCCCTCCTCCCTCTATCTTAACCCCCTACTAATCCACTTAACCCTAAAACCCATCCCTTTCTCTATCACCATACTCTGTAACACCCCCATGCTCTCTCTCTCACACTCTATGTCTCTCTCTCTAACAAACACACTCACCCCCATAATACCACCCCTGTAACTAACTCCCTCCCTCCCTATAACCCTAATTAAGCCCCTCTCTTACTATCTCTCTCCCTTACTCTGCCATCGACCACTAATCCCCACCCCTTTCTCTCTCACACAACCTCCTAACACCTTCCCTCTCTCCCTCTCTTTCTCTCTACCCATAACCCAGATTCTCTCTCCCTAACACAACCCTCTTTCTCATACCACTAACCACCATTGTTTTTTTTCTCCCTCCCTCTATCCATAAGTCCCCCACTCTAAGTTTTTGCTAATACCCCTCCCCCTACCACTAACCATCCCCCCAAAATCTATCTCCATATGTACCCAACCTCCTTTCCAACCTCTCTCTCTCCATCATTCTATACTCCCCCTTTCTCTTTAAATATCCCTCTCCCAAAAATTACAAGCTCCCATTCTCTCTCTCTCTCTCTCTTTGTTTATCTACACCTAATTCGCCAACTCCTCATCCACATATTCCTACCCTATTTCATTCTCTATCTTCCTTACTCCTTCAACTACCCCTAATCCCCACTACTTTCTCTCTCCCCCAACTCACTAACACCCACCCTATCTCCTTCTCTCTCTCTCTCTACCCCTAAGTACCCTATATCTCTTTAAACCCCCCTCTTTATTTATCTCCTAATCCTACCACTGATAATATCCACCTCTCTCTCCTAATTCCTTTAACACTTACCCCCCCCCACTCTCTTTCTCTCTTATAATCCCCCCACCACAACTAACCACCATCCATCCCTCTCTCTCTCTTTCTCTCTTATAATCCCCCCACCACAACTAACCACCATCCATCCCTCTCTCTCTCTTTCTCTCTCCCTAGCTCTCTCTAATTTCCCTTCTCCTAAAACCCCTAACCAACTTGATATTATTTATTTGTCTCCCCTTACCCCCTTCCTTCCCACTAACCCTAATCACCACTTCTCTCTCTCTCTCTCTCTATGTGTGTGTGTGTGTGTTTGTTTGTTTGTGAGAGACAGAGAGAGTGTGTGTGTTTCTCCAACTCCCTTGCACCCCCATTTCTCTCTACATATATACCCCCTCTTCTCTCTAATTAACCTTCTCCTCTTAAAACCTCTATATTACCCAATCTCTATCTCTTCCTCTACCCCATCTCCCCTCCTACCCCTACCCATAATCACCCTTCATCTCTCTCTCTATCTCCCATACCTCTCTCCTTTTCCTCCTACACCTAATCTCCTCTTTCGCTCACCTAATCCCCCTCCCCTACCATTTCTCTCTCTCTCACACACACACACAGACATACACACCACCACCACCATACTACCACCTCTACTACTAACCTCCCTCCCCCTTTTCTCTCCCACCTCCTCCCCTAACCCTTAATAATCCCCTCTCAATCTCTCTCTCTCCCCTACTCCACCTATCCATAATCCCCACATATTTATTTTTCACCCAACCACCTAACATCTTCCCTAACTACATATATATCTCCCTATACCTCTAACCCAACACTCTCTCTCTCCACCCCTAATCCCACCTACTCTCTCTCTCCATCTCAGCACCCCTAACCCTACGCATTCTCTCTCTTTTGCTCTATATTTATCTATATCTATCTCTATCTCTATATCTATTGTTAACAACACCAATCCTCATCCCCCTTTCCCTAACCCAATTATGTTTATCTCCCTACATGTAACCCCCAAATCCTTGCACCTACCCCTACCCCCCTCCCATCTCTCTCTCTCTCTCTCTCTCTCTCTCTCTCTCTCTCTCCATAATTCCTCCTTTCTCTTTAACTATTCTCTTCATCCCCAAATGCATAATCCCCTTAATCTCTCTCTCTTTACCTAAAAAACCTTAATCCTTATCCCCCCATCCCTACCACCACTCTATTTCTCTTCATATGTGAAACCCCCCACTCCTCAATTCCTACCCCTACTATCATCTCTCTTTATCTCTCTACCTCTAACCTATCTCTTTGTCTCTATACATAACCTCACTCTCTCACTAACCCCCTTATTTTCTCCTTACCCCTAATTTCTCTCTCTCTCTCTCTCACAAACACACACATAACTCAAAACCCTCCCACTCCTCAACTATACCCCCCTTCTCTCTAACTACCCTAATTATTTATAAATCCTTATCCTTCTTGATTTAAATCTCTTCCTCTACCCTAACTCCACTTATTCCCCCTACCCTTAATAACCCACCACTCATCTCTCTCTCTCTCTGAAACCTATACCCATCCACCTACCCATAACACCCACCCCTCTACCTCTCCCCTACTCCCTAACACCCCCATATTTCTCTCTTATTCCCTTACTCCCAATCCTACAAATAACCCCTCTCATCCCCCCCCCCTCTCTCTCTCTCCTCCTTCCCCTAACCATTACTTACACTCTATTTCACTCTCTCTCTCCCATAATCCTCCACCTTTCACTAAACCCTACTATTTTTTCTCTCCCTTAACCCACTAGCCCCCACCATCTCTTTCTCCCTCTCTACCACTAACCCCACTCTCTATGTCTCTCTCTCTCTTACTCGTACCCTTAACTACCCCCTCTTCTCTACCTATGTATATCTTTGCTATTCTCCTTAACCCTTAAAGACAACTCTCTCTTTGTCTCTTATAATCCCTCCCATGAGTAACCACCCTCTTCTCTCTCTCTCTCTCTCTACACTATACCTTCCTAAAGCCCTAAACCCCTTAACCTTTATATATTTCTATATCCCAACTCCCATCCTCCCAAATACCCTTAAAAATTGCTTGCCTCTTTATACATATTTCTCTCCTCTGTATCCCTCTCTGGACCCTCTTATATATAAATTCTTTCCTCCCCAAACCCCTATACTCATAGATCACTACTTGTTTCTCTACCCCATCCCCCATCCTACCCATACCCAAAATAGCTATCTCTATATCTTTACCGTTAATCTCTCTCTCTCTCTCTACCCCACACCCATCCACTCTTTAAGTATATCCCCTTCTATCTAACTTCCATAATCCTTCGCAAACCTGTTACACTCTTGATCTATATATCCTTCTTTTCCATATCTCCCATACTCCCCGTACCCATAGTCACCCCCTAGCTCTTTGTCTCTATCACTATATTTTTCTCAACCCCTTAATCCTCCATCTACACCTAAATCCCAACCCCCCCTCTCTCTCTCCCCATACTCCTTTGCACCCCCCACTCTCTCTCCCCCCACACACTCACCATCATACTATGACCCCTAAAAATAACCTCCCTCATCCCTGTAACCCTTACAAACACCCTATCTCTCTCCTCTACTCCACCTATCCCTAACCCCCATAATTTTCTCACTCTGTCAACTCCCTAACACACTCCCTCTCTCCTTCTCTCTTTATTTACCGCTATCCCCACCAACCCCCCCTCTCTCTCTATACCTACTCCCTAACACCAACTTACTCTCTCTCTCTCTCTCTCTCTCTCTCTATATATATANATTATTTTCTCTCCCCCTCAACTACCAACACCCATAATCTCTCCCTATATTTCACTTCCCACTCTCTATCCTTAATCCCCACTCTATCTCTCTATATCCCACTCCTAATACCAACCACCACCCCTCTTTATATCTATCTCCCTCTCCACCATACCCCTCTAAGTCTTACCCTCCTCTTTCTCTATCTCTTAGAATCCCTTCTCACCACTAACCACCCTCCCATCTCTCTCTCTCTCAACCCCACTCCTCCCTGCTACCCTTAAAGACAATATATCTCTCTCTATTTCTCTTACTCCCTCTTCCCCATGGCTCTATCTCTCTCTGCCCCTTTCTTCTCTCTAACTAACCTCCTCCTCCCTAAACCCCTATATTCCACAAAACCCATCCTAACCCCTATATTCCCCAACCTCCATCTCTTTCTCTACCCCAACCCCCATCCTACCCACACCCATAATCACCCCTTCATCTCTCTCTTTATATATATACCCCTAACCTTAATGTATTTCCATGACCACCATCCTACTCCCCTTACCCCTAACCCCCACTCTCTCTCCTAATCACCCTCTTGTGTACCATCTATCTCTATATCATCTCTTTCTCCCTAACCACACCCACCCACTCCTCAAGTATATCCCTACCCCCCTCTCTCCCCCAACTCCCTAACACCCCCATCCCCTCTATCTCTCACCCACACACTTACTATCATACTCACATCTCTACAAATAACCTCCTTGACCTCTCTCTCTAGCCTCCCCTCCCCTTAACCATTAATAACCTCCTCTCTCACTCTCACTCTCTCTCATGCCTACGACACCTATCCCTAATACCCATTCATTTGTCTCTCCCTTAAACCCATGACACATGCCCTCTCTCATTGTCTCATTATTTTCCTAACCCCAACCTCTCTCTCCACCTTTAACTCCCCTTGTTATCTCTCTCTCCCCACCCCTAACCCCATTCATTATCTCCCTCCACCTGTAACCCCACCTGTCCTCTCTCTCTCTCTCTCTCTCTCTCTCTCTCTCTCTCTCTCACTATTCATAATCCCCTCTCTCTATATGTTTCTTCTAATCCCCCTCTTCCTTACAACAAATCATAGTAGAACATATATTTCCCTATATACCCCCACCTCCATTACCAAAACTTTCCCTCACTCTCTCTTTATGCTACCCCCATTCTCTTTCACCATTAGAGGAAATTTGAGGTCTAAAATGGGCCTCCTAAGAAAAATAATAAAATAATAAAATAATATTTATTAATTTTGGAGGAAGAATTAAAAAACTACTTTTTTTGTTGTATTTTCGACATATCTCCTTGTGGTTTTACTCAAACTTTGAGCAGGAGAGCTCGTTGGATGTGGAATTTATTTCCGCATCCAAGGAGTACCCACACTGCATATTTTTTATAGACGTTGCTACCCAAAAAACAACAAATACCTGAAAAACATGATGATGATGTCATCATCACATTTTTTCAGGTATTTCTTGTTTTGGGGTAGTGGGGTTTGTCAAAAGTATGCAGTGTGGGTACTTGTTGGATGCAGAATTAAATTCTGCATCGAATGAGCTCTCCCGCTTGAAATTTGAGTAAAAACAAAGGGAGATATGTCAAAAATACGAACAAAAAAGTAGTTTTGTTTTATGACAAATATGTCAATTCAACCCTTATGGTTGACTCATTTTATTGAAATTCTATTGGTTCTTGAATTCCAACTCACAAAATTTATTTTTGGTGCGTTTTCTTATAAGGCCCATTTTAGACCCCAAATTTCCTCTAATGTATGCTCCTCCTCCCAAAACCCATAATCCACTCAATTTATATCTCCCTCTCTACCCATAAGACTCCCACTCCTAATCCCATTATGTCTCTCCACCCACTACTTCTCTTCCTACCTGGATCCCCCCACTCCTCAACCCCCTCCCCTACATACATCTCTCTCTCTCTCTCTTTCTACTTGTAACCCTCCCTCCTCTCTATACCCAACCCCTCTCATTTTTCTCCCACTTGTAACTACCTTCTCTATCTCTATGCCATAATCCACCTACACATAACTCTAACACATATATCTCTCCCCATACTTCCTAACATGATCCATATCTCTCTCTAAAACTTGTACTATGATCCCTACAACTGATCCCTCTACTTCTATACTCTCTCTCTCTCTCTCCCCTGATCCCTCTAACCCTTAATAACACCCTGTTTAATTCTCTCTCTCCTATAGTTTTCAACTTTTTACTAACTCGTGCCATTTTTTCTTTACCCCAACACATGATCTCCCACCCTCTCTGCCTCTCTCCATCCCTCTTTATCGCTAACCCCCCTCTCTCTCTCCTAATCCTACCACAATACACCACCCAACCTCTCTCTCTATCCCCTACTCCCCATAACACTTACTCTCCCTTTATATATCTCTCTCTATCTCTTATAATCCCCCCCCACCATTAACTACCCTCCCATATCTCTCTCTCCCATCTCTCTATCCTCCTCCCTCTCTCCCCCCTATACCTACCCAAACTCATAACCCCCTCAATCTCTATATATTTCTCTCCCCAACCACTTTCCTCCCCACTACCCCTAACCATCACTTCTCCCTCTCTTTCTCTCCCTCTCCACCCCCTCTTCTCTCTAAATTTTCTCCTCCTCCCCAAACCTCAATAGTCCATGATATCTATCTATTTCTTGACCCTAACCCCCCTCCTACCCCTACCCATAATAAACCATTCCTCTCTCCCTCTCTCTCCATCTATCTATCTATTTCTACCCCTAATATATCTCCCTCCCTAACCACTCTCCTACTCCTCTTACCCCTAACCCTTCTCTCTCTCAACTAATCCCTCTCCAACTAGCACTTCTCTCTCTTTGTCTCTCTCCCTACCCCACACCCACTCATCAACTAAACCCCCCTTATCTCTAACATCCCTACTCCACCCAGAATCTGTCTCTCTTTATCACTATCTCCCTCTTCCCTAGCCCCCCTCCTAACCCCACTGATAGTCACCCCCCAACTCTTTATCTCTCCATAACCCCCATGCATTTATCTCTTAGTTGACCCCAAACACACTCCCTCTCTCCTTCTCTCTCTCTCTCTCTCTCTCTCTCTCTCTCTCTCTCTCTCTCCTCTCCCTAAACCTTACTAAAATTGCATTGCATTATATCTCTCCCCAACTTCTCCACTTACAACTAAACCCCTCCCCTTTCTCTCTCCCTTAACACCCCCCCTCTCTCTCCCATACTCCCACTAACCCTTAATCCCCATATCTATGTGTTATAATTCCCCTCCCTAGTACCACTAATTACCTTGCCATCTCTCACTCTCTCTCTCCACCTCAATACCCCCCTTCCGTATAATTTTCCTCCTCCCACCAAAACTCCTAAACCCCACAAACTCTATTTATTTATCTACCCTAGCCTCCTTGCTCCACACTACCCCTAATCACCCCCTACCTCTCTCTCTCTCCCCCCCCTAAATAACCTACTATTCTCTCTAAATTTCCTCTTCCTCCCCAAAAACCTACTCTCCCCATTTCCATCTCTTTATCTACCCCAACCCCCATCCTATGCCTACCCATAATCACCCTGAAATCTCTCTCTCTCTCTCTCTCTCTACCCCCCTAAACATTATGTCTCTACTCATAACCCCCCTTTCTCTCTCCCTAGCCCCTCTCCTACTACCTTTAGTCATAACCCCCTCCCTCTCACCTAATCCCTATACCACTTCTCTCTTCCTATCTCTAATCACAGAAACCACTGACTCTCTCTCTCTCTCTAGTCTAGTTTTCCTCCTCCTCCCAAAAATTCTAAACCCAATAACCTCTATTTCTTTCAGTCCCTAACCCCCTTGCTCCCCAATACTACTAATCATTCACCTCCCTCTCTGTCTCTTAGTCTCTCTCTCTCTCTCTCCTTATATAATCCACTATTCCCTTTCTATCTCTTTGTCTCTCTGTTTGTAACCCCTTACCCATAAACCATATCTCTCTCATCTAATCCCCCTCCCCCTACCACTTCTATCTCTCTCTCTCTCTCCTCATGCCCTACACCCATACACTCCTTAAGTATACCCCCTTTCTCTCTATCCCTACTCCTCCCAAAACCCCCAACCCTCATGATATTGAACCTTTAACTCCTCAAAACCCCCCATCCCTAATCACCCTCGATGATCTCTCTCTCTCTCTCTCTCTCTCTCTTTGTGTTACCCTCCTCTACTCCCCTACACATAACCCCTATCTCCCTCACCTAATTCGCCTCCCCCTACCACTTCTCTCTCTCTCTCTCTCTTCTCATACCCTACACTGATCGACTCCTCAAGTATATCCCCTTTCTCTCTATCCCTACTCCTCCCCAAATCTCGAACCCTCATTGTTAACTCAAAAAATTCCTCAGTAAGCTCTACATGACCTACACCACCCAAAGACATCTACGTATGACCCTCATTTGACCCCCACACCCTCAAAAAGGCTCAAAAGTATGAAAAGGGCTTTATAACAACTAAAAATAGTCAAAATAGCTCACATAGGGGCTAAAACCTCCAAAATGGGGCTAAAACCCCTCAAAGGAGCTTAAAACCCTAAAAGGAGCTAAGGATTGGGCCAAATGGGCTAAAGCCCCATTAGGGGCTTAAAACCCTAAAAATCTCAAGAAAAAAGTATAAATAGAGGGGTGGGGGTCACTCTCAAATCACTTCTCATATCCATACTATTATGCTACCCATGTGAGTGCCTTGAGACCCTTTGCCTCTCAAGTCATTCACCCTCCCTCTCCTCCATTCCTCCATTGAGCCAAAGCTCCCATTCCATTTGAGAGGTGCTTCCAAAGCTAGGGCATGGTGGCCCATTTCCACCCAAAGAAGGTATAATCTTTGTTTTCTGTCATTTTTCTTATATTTTTTCTAACATATTTTTGCTTGGAGGTTTGTTAGTCATGTTGTATTGTAGGTTTCTTTAGATTTCTTGCAGCTCTTTTGCTTGCTAATAGTTTTATGTAGGGTCTTGGAGCTTGGCCCTAATCTGGTTTTCTTTCTTTTTCATTTCATCCTCATAGGAAACCTACCCTTCTATCCTATAGATGGAAGGGAGTTGTTCCTACCCGTAGCAAGGGAAAATTCCCTACTACAGAGCTGACGACCATACCAGGTTGACCCCACAGGATCCCTAGATTTAATTTATGTATTTCATTTTTTATTTTCCCTAGTTTAGTTTTCTTTCAAATCTAGATTAAATCTATATTTTTATGCATTTTAATTCATAGTCGAGCCTCTTTAAGGCCAAACCGAGCCCATTCAACCACAATACAGGTTACTGTCGGTCGGTTCTGGCTCAGGCTTAAAATTTTTTTGTCTTTCAGACCAGGTCGCTCTTATTAGGCTAAAAGGTACAACCAAGTTGCTCATTTAGGCCCAAAAGGTGTGACTTCATCCCAGAAAGTAGATCGCTCCTATCTGTAGTTTCTGAGCGACCCCCTCCCTTGATTTGGGGAAAATTTGGTGACCCCTCACTACATTTCCCCTGAAAAGAGTGATCTGTCTCTCAGATTCATATTTTTAAAGTTATTGGGACTGTCAGTGCAACTCAGCCACCTCTGTCCATCAATCTGTGTTTATTGCATTTCAATCTGTGTTTATTTAATTTCAATATGTGTAAATCACTGTTAAATCAAATGGTTAATGGTTTAAAGAATCTGATTAAATCTTGAACAAAATTACTATAGGTTAAGTTTCTGTTGTTAATTGGAAATTAATATCTTGCCTAGCCCTTCCTCCTCTACCTAGTCATCACCCTTCGGGGTATTCTGGGATAATATGAAGGGTGCAGCTCATATATTAATAGGTACTTCATCTGTAATTTTCCAAAACCACTAAAAATGGGTGACTTGGAAGGTAGAGGGGGTGGAGACTATTGGGGGTTTCATGGCGTTCACGTCCTCCCTGTTGACCGACCTTGCATCCAGAGAGTGACCTGAGGATCTACAAATGGGATTAGTCTCATTTTGTTGAGAGCCCAACACTCTTTCCTGGTCGAAGAGAAATACAGGTGTAAGGCAGTCACCTAGTCAGGCTACCACAGTTCAGATTCAGGTATGGCATGAGTATAATATTTTGTTTACAATATACTGCTTTCATCAACAATTTACCTAAGTTATGAATTTTGCAATAAACCAAAACTCTTTCCAAAATATTCATAAACCATATAAGTAGCCACCAAATGTAACAAAAATACAAAAGCCATGCACACAAACTATACCACATAAAACAACCAAACTCAGTTCATGACGCTGAGCTAGCCATTAAAATTTATAATTTACACTAATTCAAACACTTGCAGTCTTTAAGGACATAAATCCCTAACTTTCTTAACCGTGGGAAGTACTTGGCTCAGCCCAAAAACTCATTGTGAGGAGTACCATGGAAACCCCAAAGTAGCTAGCTGCTGAGAGGAATTGCCAAGCAAAATGGGCAATGACCCCCATCAATTGACTAGCACTCCCATGAGGAAAAATCCAAGCACTGTCTCCTAGTAGTCTTGGTGGTAGAGTGACCACCTAAAAGCCAATAGGAAGCCATTAAAACTGGGGTCCAAAATGTCATTACCATAATTCACCACTTGACATACCAACCAGAAACAATTGATCACCCATGTTCTTCCTCATGCCTGAGAGGAGATCCACCACAGTTTGGGTCCTTGAACCAACATCATCGAGACCATTCTTGACAACCCTCTACACCATCAGAAGGCCACATGGCCTTTGATTTAGACTCAGAATCATACCATTCTGAGCCAAATCTACATACTGCACCATCTATCCCCATGGTTGGTGCAAACTGAGATCCATTTTCTGGCTTGGTGATCGGCAGTGGACCCATGTCCATACCTCACACCACCACCAACACCCCTACTGGAGGTCCCAGCACTATCATTCAGACCTTCATAAGTCAGCTACCTCCACCCATACTTACCAGTCAAGCTATCCCACCTGCCATACATGGGGGTAGTGGTACATCCGCTCACACTATCCCACCTATCACACATGGGAGCAGTGTCCCTTCCACTCACACGGTTCCATTTACCACACTCGGGGGCAGTGGCCTATCAACAACTGTGCCACAAGTACCCCCAGTCATGCAGATGCATCATGTCCCTGCAAACCCCACCACCATTATTGCCCCATCACACATCAACCTTTGGTCAAACCTTCCGTTCATGGCATGCCTCAACCTGCCTAACTTGGCTTGGTTAACAAATGACCCTATCTGCCATCAAACCTTTTGGCCTCCCATGCCAACCAAACTCCCCTTAGATATTCCCAAGTTTGAAGAGAAGGCATGGGAGTGCCCCTAAAACCATATCATGATGTTTCACCTATGGTGCTCATCAAATAGCATCATAGATGACTTAATCAGACTCAAACTATTCCAACGCACCCTCATAGGTGCTGCAGCCAAGTGGTACATTGAGCTACCACAAGCTAAGTATCCATATTTCAACTCCTTTGACTTTATGTTCCTACAATATTTCCAACTCCTCGTCAGATATGATGGAGTGGAAATCTTGCTATCTTGCCACTAGAACACTATGACCCACATCACCAACCACATCCACAAGTGGAGGCAACATTGCAGCATGTGCAAGATCAAGCTTGATGATAGGATCTTCCTGGACTGGTTCTTGGAAACCTTGCTACCACCAATTGCTAAGGACGTCGCCTCCAAATGTCCTCAAACAAAGGAAGAGGCCATCTTGAAGGCCCAACAGTTTGACCTCATCTATGCATAGTCTGGATACCTATACACTATCATTCCAAACACTCCCCATGCAGGCACCTCATACCGGGATGCATCAGAGGCATCCCATGCTGCAGATGGCATCATAAGTTCTGTCTCCCACCAACCACAGCACCGTCCGATACCACCAGTAATACCACCACAACCAAGCAACACCCCCAGTGTTGCCTACCAAAACCAAACTATGGACTATGCAAGAATGATGTCCCAGTCTAGAGCTACAACTTCTTATGCACAACTTGTGCCGCACCAATAGGCCCAGGCATTAGCTTGGCCAACACAACAATATGCAGGAAAAACGCCCACATTTGTGGTAGCTTCACCCCCCAAGTCTACTATGCACCACCCATGCAAGCCGCTTAAGTCCCCACCCCCACTTTTCCAACACCTTTAGGACAGGTGTTTGGACAGCAAAACCGTCCCAACCATCCAGCCCCCAATAACCAACAAGGGCAAGCCAGAAATAACCGAGCCCGGAACCAAGGCAACAACCAACTGCAGGGAGGTGATTAACAACCAAACCCTCCCAACAATGCCGGGGAAAATCATCCAGACCAAAACCCTCATCAATGAAATGCACCTAAACGCAATGCCCCATTGCAGACAAATCAACCATGTAAGTTGTGTGAGGTCTATAAGCACTATACACACAAATTCCCATTCATGGGTCATTCTAAGCAGGCCATTAACAATGAGGTTCAGCATGCTTGGCAATATGGCAGCCCCAGCTCAATCCAACCTAGAACCACCAGGGCCTCCACCCATGGTCCTCCAAAACCCATTTCCAGTCCAAATAATGGTAGCAACTGTACCCACTCCCCAACCCAATCCCAATGCCTCAGGGGTACCTCCTACAGCAGAAACAGGTGTTCACCACCTGTTAGCCATGACAACTGAAGAGGTCAATTTATAGACTAGATGAAACTAGTATGGTACTAACACTGAACCCACTGACACATCAGCGACATCTACATCCAAACACTAGTAGAAAATGAGAAATTAATGACTAAAAAAATGACTAAAATTAGGCTATAAACGACTATTTTTTAGTCGATGACTAATAGTAGCAAATTACCACTATCTTATAGCTAGTCGTATTTCACTAGTCATTAATAGCTTAACTTATTAGTCATTGATTTAGTCACTGATTTAGTCATTGATAGTCAATGATTTAATCATTGATTTAGTCATTGTTTTAGTCATTGATAGTTAATGATTTAGTCATTGATTTAGTCACAGATTTAATCATTGATTTAGTCACTGAGTGAGTCATTGTTTTAGTCGTTGATTTAGTCACTGATTGCAAACATTAATGACCAAATATACGACTAAATAAACTACTAGATTTAACATATTAATGACTAATCTAAATATGACTAAGATACAGGAAATTAGCTACTAATAGTCGTATATATGCGAATTTAGTCGTTTTTGTAGTCACAAATTTATGATAGGGCACGGAGGAATCGAACCACCAACCTCCTGCCTATAATTAGGCAGGCGCTCTACCATTGAGCTAGCACCCTTTCAGAAGTTGTTATTGCTTGACAATGATGATATTCAAACAAATTTATGATATATATCAATCTACAAACTACATAATTATTACTATTACAACTTACTAGTAACTAGTATTTATGATAAACTAATTCCTGAAAGCTATGTACAATTTTCCCTGTAACTAAAGCTAATAAAAATACTACAAATACTCTTACCAAAGAGATTTATTGATGAGTACCTCTTCCCATTCTTCATCACCATCATTCTCATAGTCCAAAGAAGAATCCTTCCTAAAAGGATTTCAAAGCCCAATGGCACCACTGTATCAAAAACAATAAAAGAGTACACTCAAACAATAAGCAACAGTAGGAGTGTCTAGAGGTACTCCAAAAGCATAAAAGTAAGTTAAACTGACTGATAAGGTAAATCCTCTTATATGCTTGATCATGAAAGAGCATGATCAAGCATATAATTTCCTTATTCAGATAGAAAGTATCAGTTCTTGAACTATACAGTAAAAGTAACATTTGAAGAACTTAAAAAGGTGGAGCCAAGCAAGCTAAGAATGAGAGAAACCTAGCAGAAGAAAAGCCAGCTCAAAAATGAAGATATATTTCTGTAGTTTGTCCCACAGGCCAAGATCCTAACAGTGAAAAACCTTAGAATGAGATTACTCCAGAGACTCATATGAATGTATCTACTGTAAACCAGATTAAAGAGGCCTTGAATTACCCATATTAGTCAACTACCATGTCACCAAATATGATCATGAATGAGAGCAGTCTACTTAAACAGTTTAAGCTCCTCCACCTATGGCAGATTGGTTAAGAGACAGCATCCTACTCTAAAGGACTAGAAAAGAGATAAACAATTAAAGTAACTTAGAATCTATATCCATGGATAGTCTATTGGAAAGCATGGCGAAAAAGAGACTGAAGAAGGGAACAAAATCTGGGCACTGGGGGGGCAGGTATTAAGGGCAAAACCACTATGTACAAAATCAGTTAAATACGGTGATAAGAAGAAGGAATTTGTCTCTCTGACAGACAAAAAATAAGGATTAAAAATTGGTGTCTAAAAGACTAAATCGAACTTCCAATACCTTCAACAACTTTATACTTGAAAGTACCATTTACTTGGTATAAACAATTTCTTCGGTGCCTTAAAGGAGGCACTTCAGGCATTCTGAACACATGTTATCATTGGGGCATTAAAAAATGACTTGCACATGGAAGTGGTTTGGGAACTAGTTTATAGCAAATATAATCAATGTGCAAGATGGCTAAGTTTGACCATGTTGAAGATGAGGAAAGTCAACATTTTAGGGAAGACAAAATAATTTATATATTTAGTAGGAAAGCAAAACAGCAAAATAATTTTAAGATCAGTTGAATTATTAGAACTTTGGAGTAGAACAACCAAATCCTTGGTAAATGTACAGAACCCAATTTACTTCATGTACACAGGTCATACAAACCAGGAAGCATAAATATGACCAAAGAAAGCACAGCGCAGAAGGACAGTACATAAAACAGCATGCCATCAGTATGAGATTTACAGTAGAAATACCAAGCAAGGCCGAGTCATTTGAGGGATAACAAAGGGTAACTGCCAGCATCTTAGTCAGGACTCAGAACTTCATGGCAACTACAAACTTAGTCATATGTATGTAATGTATTATGCACAATTAAATACTTGAGGATTGAAGGTGGTAGCACTACAGCGCATATCATATCAGGATAGAAAGATCTGTAACCTGTTTTTGGAGTCATCACATTGAGCCAAGGATAATTATTGGGTCGTTTAAATCCTGATGATCTAAGCATATGAAGAGGATCCTTGCCATTACGCTCTGTATAAAGAGCTAGAGTAGAAAGACCAGAAGACAACAATGCTTGCTACACAGCTAAAGATACAGGCATAGGCATTGAAGCAGGACACTAATATGAGAGGGAAAGGATTGAAACATATGGAAAGAAGTGAACAACACTGCAGGGGAATGGATGGCCTAAAGCAAGAGGTTCTAAATGCTAGGAAAGAAATGAATGCATGAATCAGGGAATGGCTTCCCAGAATGGCTTCCCAGACTACGCACAAAATTCGAAGTAGGAAATATGCAAAAAATTGAGATTAAGCTTGCACTAGATAGTCTTTGGCAGAAAACCCAGTCAAAGAGAATCATGAATACCAATTTACCCCTGCTTAGTGCCTTGCTATGTAATTGAGCTTTTTATTTATAGATAGAGTTTAATATATATTGGTCCCCGGACAGTGGAACCCAGTTTTAGTTTTAGTTTTCAGTTTAATAGAAACAAATTCTCAGCTTGTTTGCCAAAAATAAAATCAATTAACATTTCCACTCACAATATCAAAAAAGTTTGTCATTATTCTTCCAACAATTCATAATGCAATATTCCTTGGTCCCCGGATAGTGGAACCCAGTTTTAGTTTTAGTTTTTAGTTTAATAGAAACAAATTCTCAGCTTGTTTGCCAAAAAGAAAATCAATTAACATTTCCACTCACAATATCAAAAAAGTTTGTCATTATTCTCCCAACAATTCATAATGCAATATTCCTGTAGGATTTCATTTTGCGTATATAAAGATGAAAGCTACATATGATACTACTACCAACTACAACAAATACAACA
>LPNX010557717.1:423118-440349 GCA_001517045.1 Pseudotsuga menziesii
GCCTGCTGTTCTGATGTTTTTGGGAGCTTGGAAATGTGTAGAAACAATACAATAATTCTTTTCAATGTAAAGAAAACTCTTGTAAAAGCAAAAGAAGCACGCTGACTGAAAAAAATAGCAAAGGTGGGAACAAGATCAGCTTTGTCAATTTGTCAAAGCTTTACCCTGCTTTGTTAAAACAACAGCTAGGAATGTATCCTGCAAGCTAGAAGTGGTTTTATGCTTCTCAACCAATAACCTGGAGGGCTCAGGTAATTTCAGTATTGTAGAAAATCAGTAGGATTGACAAAAGGAATACATATAAAAGACATAGGGGTTAAAGACCGGATGTCTTCTCGAAGTACAGGAAACAGGGGCCTATCAGAGTTTTGTTAAGAGTATGTGGGCATCTCTAGAGCTCTATCTTCATGAATTTATAAAAGGAGTGTGGATTGATCGATTTGCTTTCCGGTAAACTTAAAGTTCACACGGACACACGGAGAACGACCTGATGAAGGGTTATAAAGAGGAAATCTGCCCGTTCACATGGACACCTATGCTATCAGATTTGGTTCTAGAAGGGGGAGGTGCTTCGGTACCGAAGGCATCCAAAAATAATCATGAGCATGCCATTGGAAACAAAAAAATTGTGAAAATAACTTTCACAGTAAATGGTGCCGGTGAACATAATTAAAAAAAGAGGAAAAACAATGAATATTGCAGAAATATGAATTAAAAAATAGAGAAATCATGGCATGCATATGAAAACCTGGTAATATTCCGGCTTCTAGTTTTGAACTCCAGGCTATTGGCTCCACCCAGTTCTCTTGGGTTCAATGCAGGCAACAGGCTTATGGGGTGAATGAAGGTAGTTCAAAATACACTTGGATTTAATTAACAGTACAAGGTAGGAGAAGTGTAGAACATTCTTTTAAGCAGATGCATAGACAGGACCTTGGACTCGGTCAAATGATCAGTCCTCAAAAATGGTGATTTAATGGAGGGGGAAAAAAATGATTTTTCTCCGGCCTCAATTCACCCAGTGCATCGATTGGGCCGCTCCTATTTTTCGCTGTCCATTCGACGAGTTTCCACTTGAATACACTTTTTAACTAGTCACATGACCTTTTCAATTTGTAGGTATTTCCTTCAGTATCTTCTCAAATAGATACCGTAGAATGTATGGTTAACCCAAAATTTCCAACCGTGGTGTATGCCCTCGACTTGTTATTAATTGTGGCCGTAGAATGTATGCAAAATCTCCAACCGTGCTGTATGCCCTCGACTTATTATTAATTGTGGCCATGGTCTAACGAGATATATGAAGACTTTTTTATTGTTAATTGTGGCCATGGTCTAATGAGATATATGAAGACTTTTTTATTGTATGAAGATAGGTAGTTTCTCAAAATGACCTCGCCTCCTTATTAAATCGACTACTTGCTATCATACTTTATAATATTGATGGAATGCTTCACAAGTTACATATACCATAAACTCTTGACTCAACCAAAGGTCAAGATGTCATTAAAACTATGACTCAACTTAAGGTTTAACTATGAGGCACTTTTTTTCCAACCAAGCCATTCCCTATCAATATATTGCGTGAGTCAAAAACTGAATGGGAAGGTTGATAAGCTTCCTCCTAACCGATTGAGCTATTTCCCACTCTTTGTAGCCGTAATAATTAGTGTCATGTCTTAAGGATGAAAAAAGGGTGGGTTTTGATCCACTGATGTGTACACAAAGAGTGCAATGCAAGCCTCACACATTCGACTACTACCTTTGGATGCCCCCGTGGCAACCTCAAGGGTGGAATGCCCTTTTAGTAATTGAGCCTTCGTCACTAGTGAAAACTTACAAATTGCATGTTTGTTAGTCGTGAATGGTAGGTTAGTCTATTTAAGGATTGCAATGTCCTACCACTAACATGGGTTCAATTCTTCTAGTGAGGATCAACGAGTTATGGTGGCAATGACAACAAAAGTCAATGGCTAGATCCAAAAGGATGAGGCATACTAGTATATGTTGGTGAGTTTATTATAGACACCATCAACAAAAAGTGGGGAAGCGTCTTTGGGTTTCATCAATAGATTGTTTCCTTTAAAAAAATAAGAGAATAGTATCTTCTTTAACATTAAAACATTCAACCAAAAAGGATTGGAAAATAAATATAAATAGAATTTGTATTTGAATAATATAAGTAATGATTTACAAGTCAATTTGGTATAACTTGGGTGGTTAAGAGGAGAAGTTATTATCCTCGTCCAAGTTCAAATGTTTGGCCTATTGGGGTTGGGAAGGTATCAACAATCTCAATTTTGCTTAAGTGCTTGAGGGTCGAACCAGATGTTCTAGACTTTTTTTGTCAATTGGATTTAGCTTGGGTGATTAAGAGGAGAAGTAGTTATCCTCTCGATTCCCTGCCTTGGTTCAAATCATGCTTGTGACACACTTGCCCTTTGTGGGTCGATTAGTGTTGGTAAGGTACCAACGATATCACTCGCTTAAGTGCTTGAGGGTGGGATAAGATGTTTCCAAAAAAAATTCAGCCCAAGAGATTGGCTCAACTGATTGTCGCAAATGTTGCTCGACATTTGGATAATTTCATGCTAGAAAATGGAGAATTCGAATCCCCTACATTGGAGGAACTATTTTATGTTGAAAATTTTACCAATGCTGCTATCCACAAATTCGGAGAAGCATCCCTTACATTTCCCCACAAGATTTTCCTTGAAAAAAATAAGTGGGTGATTTACAAGAGTTGTCAAAGTGGTATAAATATTCACCTGGATAAATGCAACAAATATTATGTTCATTAATGATAGAAAATCAAACCAAATATGTGTGTAGGAAATGAACCTAAGTGTCGAATATGCGACGACGTTGTCCATGTTAAATAGTTGACCAATTAAAGTCGTCGTCGCTTAAGCGACGCTTACCTAACGCGGCGTCGCTTAACCGACGGTTATGAGAATAACCAATGCTTGTGGCCACATTTACAAAAAAAAAATGTATCCTTGTGATTTTTGGTAAGTTTAAAAAGAGAAATCCACGCGCCGTCGGATTTTTCCGTCGGATTTTGGATCAAAATGTAGTAGTGACTCTTAAATTGCAACATGGCCATTCGAAAATTAAGATTCTAAATTCTACAAAAGGAAGTGGGTTTCCCTTAATTGAATATTCTCCATATGTTTAGGTCAGTGGTAATCAATTTAGTGAACTAGTTCTGGAAAGAATCGAGTTAACTTTGCTGTCAATGGAAGAGTTAAGTTAGAAATAGGATAGAATGCAGTTGAATTCATTTAGGATATATTGTGAAGCTGTCAGATTGTTAGCATAAATTTAGGAATTAACTTTCTAATTCTATATTTAGTTTCCTTCTCCTTTTGTATATATTCTGAATTAGTCTGTTAAAAGGTTGGATTCTTCGAGTAATGGAAGGCTTATTTCCGTATGAGATTGTTGTAATCCCCAAAGTTAATCAATGAGTCTTACAATTCATGGGGGCTGCTCATGAATCTTACAAATATAACAATATTAAGCAGATTACGCAGCTTTAGTATTTGGGAAAGCATTATACTTTACTACAAAAAAAGAGGTGCAACAACAGGTAAAGACTTGCACATGACTCCTCTCGTAAGTGTTTCTGGAAGGGGTCCCGTAGGGAAAGTAAAGAGTCTAGGTCCCTCCCTTGAACCTTGAAGCGAGGAAATTCTTAGATATTATAACCTTTAGTATGAAATCCTGTACACAACATTTTTGGTCTACCAACCCTTGAATTGCTAGTTCCTGAGTTTTATCTATAAACATAGCAATATTATTATGAACCTGGGCAGGTCTAACCTATTTTTGGGGCTGCAACTTGTGAAAATCACAGGATATCCAATAATAGATTTGATTATTATGGCCTATTATAGTGCATCTGCAGGTGTAGAATTCCTATGTTACTGTAAGGGAATTATGATCTAGCCATTTCATCTCCACCACATCCACAACAAAGAAAAAAAACATGAATAAAAAAAAAACACAATAGATAATCAAGAAAAACACAGAAAAAACCTGAAGGTCTAAACATTGATGCCATTCTGAAGGCAGTGGAGACCCAACGTGAAGCTCAATACTAATATTTGTCAGTTTCAATTCTTGTCCACCGACACCAATCTCATCACCATGTTTAGAATTGTCTGAATTCCAATTCCATTTACTCTTCTTAGATGTGTCTTCAAGCATCTTCTTAGATTTAGACAAATTACTTGTAAATCTAGTCCTCTTAGCCTAAGTATTCAACACAGTAGGTCCGCGTCAGAGTTGAACTCTCTGTACAGGTGCTTGAAGGATAAAGAAAGAAAACAATTATTTAGGAGCCCAATCCTTTTCAACCAACAATCATATATAACTCAGTGACTGAAACTTGGTGAGACCTCTGGCCCAATCAATTATCATGACCTTTGATTCGCCAAAAATAGAAAGCTAGAGATTTTTTTTTTTTTTGCGAACCATAAAAGCCCCCATAAGGCTAAAAGTTCATGCAATTGCTTTGTTGGATCTCTGAAGATCGAGGTGCATGGCACTAATATTACTAATAGACGATAGACAACTTACAAAAATTACACTTCATTGCCAAATTTGCAATTTTCCATGACACAATTAAAAATGACTAACATAAATGACTAATTCATATTCTTTTAGCTAGTCATTTTTTATGTTGTGACTAAATTAGTCATTTATTTTAGTCATTTTTAACTCTGTCACTTATTATCTAGTCATATTTGTTAACTGGTGACTAAATTAGTCGTTAATTTTAGTCGTTTATAGTTGAGTCAATCAAAATTGCTCATATTTAGTAGTAAATCACTTGGAAAACCTGTGGTGACTAGAATTTTTAGTCACCTAGTAGCTAATTCCTCATTTTGTACTAGTGAAAACAGCCAATGCACCTCTTTAGCTAACCCCTTTCCCTCTATGCCCCCCATACGCCAAATTGCCAACAATGTCATGGCTAGAGATGTTATAAGCTACAGTATCGTGGATGATTTGGCCTAAACACCTACAGCCATGTCCGCTCTTGAGGTACTCAAAAATTTCCCAACACAGCAAAAAATCTTACTAGCCTCCCTTGGTGCTGTATACCCCTTTGACTCCAAATTGATCACATTTGACATGGAGAATGGAGAACCATGGATGCCATCAACCATTTCCTTCCAAATCCCAGTATCCATATGGAATCTAGTTGTGCACTGGTGCATAGTGGATGAGGGGGCATCCATGTGTGTTATGTCTACCTTAGTCTGGCATAAGCTTGGATCCCCAATTCTGCAACCATCCTCTACTACTCTGCGAGCTTATGATGACCACCCCACTAAATCCCATGGTATTCTCCCACATGTTCCCATCACATTGGCTAAGAAAATAGTGTTGATTGACATAGAGGTTTTCAATGCTTAGTTGGACTATAACCTTCTCCTAGGAAGAAGTTATATGTATGCCATGAGAGCTGTAGCATGAATTGTTTTCTGTCTCATGATGTTACCTCACAAAGGGAAAATTGTGATGGTTGACCAACTGACTTATCACGATCCGCAAGGGCTAAAGGCACCCACCAATTGTATCCCTACGATCAACACCATTGATCCTCAAGGGCTAACCACACCCACCAATGTTATCCCTATGGTAAACACCATGGTTGACAACATACCAGCCTCCCCATTATTGAATACGGGCCCTAGGTTGTTTGCCGATACCACCATGATGGATTATTTCCCCTTAGTGTCACCACCTTCGACACCAAATGAGACTGCGGATTTGTGCATGCTCTCATCCAACACTGTTGCACCCAAACATCAACCACAACCTCAGCCCCAACTGTAGCCGTAGCCCCAACTGTAGTCGCAGCCCCAACCGCAACCACAACACCATCGGTAGCTACAACACCATCAGTAGCTGTAGCATCATCAGCAGTCGTAACATCATCTACAACCACAGCATTATGCATAGCTACCACCACAACCTCATCCCCACATGCAACCATCAGGGAGTTATCTGGGCTGCTCTCCAGTCCACACAATTCCCTTCCTCTTTCCCCCGCCCGGTGTCATGAGTAAGCTAGTAATGGCTACCTTAAAATTACCCAATTTCACATTGGGAATTCTCATGTGGTACCTTGATCCACCAAACCAACCTCCAATGCCCCAGGTATTCTTAACCACTGTGCAACCCATTACGGTCAAGTCTCACCCTCCACCTGGCCCGTAAAAACCAACCATCACACCCACACCCGCACCGCCCCACCCAAAAAGAGCCAGGGGAAAAAATGTGAAATCTACCACTGAACCTCAAAATATCCTACCTTGCACCATTGTCTGCAAAGAATAGGGCCATCCAACTCAAAAATTCCCTAAAATTCCCATAATCTGTGCGCATTTGGATGCCATGGATACAATGAAAAACCTCCCCTTGGTTGAAATCCCAAGCAGGCCAATAGTGAGAAACAAGTCATTGAGAACAAACAATGCTTGCACCCTCTGCGGATTGTATGGACACTATTCTCACCACTTCTAGGACTTGTCCATGTTTTGAACAACTCTAGACAACTTTTGACAACATTCCCTTGAATCTGAGATCACTCTAATCGAAGAAATCCATCCCCCACCTCCTTCTTTAGACACCATGTCCATTTACATAATGTCTAGTTCTATAGACCCTCTTGTCTCTGCCATCACCGAAGGTCCATCAGACCTGTCCCTTCATTGCTTCCGCAATGATGAGGAGATACTTGAAGCCTTAACCATCCCATACTACCTATGGGACGATATGCACCATCGCTCGTTCTTCCTCCCCAAAGAAATTGTGTCACAGTCTGACCAGTTTTTTGTGGAAACCAAATATTTCATTCATGGGAAAGTCAATTGGTTCAAAAATCCCATTCCGACACCAAATTCCTTCGAAGAAGGGAACATGGAAAACATCTCACCAACCATCAAAATCAACATTTCAACCAATCCTAAGGTTGTTGAGGAGATCATGCTGGGGGCATGTTTCTCCTTGAAAGAAGTCGCTTCTTACAAAGCGCTCTTCAAAGAATTCCATGACATCTTTTCTTGGTCCTACACTGAAATTCCTGGGTTAGATCCATCCATTGTGGAACACCACATCGACACATGGCCCAATGTGGCCTCTGTGTGCCAAAATCAACGACCCATCCATCCCTCCAAAGCTTCCACGGTCAGAGCCGAAATCGAGAAGCTGCACATAGCCGGCTTCATTTACCCCATTGTGTACAGCACTTGGGTTTCAAATCTTGTTCCTGTGAATTAAAAATATGGTACCATCCACGTTTGAATAGAATTCTATGATCTAAATGGGGCATGTCCCAAAGGAAACTTCCCAACACCCTTCATCGATCAGATTATCAATGCATGCACCAGACATGAGGTCTTTTCCTTCATGGATGGATCTTCTGGATATAACCAAATCTAGATCTAGAAAGAAGATCACTACAAGACTGCATTCACAACCCCATGGAAAAGATTTTCCTATCGAGTAATTCCCTTTGGTCTAAAGAAAACTGGAGCCACCTTCCAGCATGCCATGACACACTGTTTCTGCAACCTCATCCACATCATATTGGTCTATCTTGACAACCTCATTGTGTGGTCACACAAGCAAGCACAACACATAGACGACTTACAACAAGCCTTCCTACGATGTTGCAAGTACAAAATCTTCTTGAACCCTTGTTTTATGTGTCCCAATAGGCCATCTCCTAGGGTTCATTGTTTCACACAAAGGAATGACCACTGATCCCTTGAAAGTCCAAACCACTTTCCCTCTAACGTCACCTCTTTAAGTGATGGTAGTTCATCTTGTAATACAGTCTTATAACTTTTTGTTTTACACATTTTTAAAGTGAGTCTTATGTATTGTTTCCCTTCATTTCTTTGGATGTATCCTACCTCGGATCAGTACATTGGATTTGCTGATGGAGCAAGCAGATGGTCTCCAAACCTTGCCTTGGCTGCATGGGTCATCTACTCCCCATCACACGAGTTGATCCATATCGATGGAATATGCATGGGCAGTGCAACCAACAACTAGGCTAAATATGATGGTGTCAATGTCCTCTTGGTTGCCGCTCTCCAATTGGGAATTTTCCATCTCGATGTATTCTTATAAGCCCAGCTACTTGTGTCCCAGTTAAACAACTACTATCGGCTACGTGATCCCTGCCTCTTTAGAAAATTCCTGCGCACTAAACAGATGGTTAGAACATTTGAATCCATCACATTCACACATGTTCCCAGAAACCTCAATAGTGTAGTAGATCAAATGGCTAATGACATTCTAAATTGGCACATTCATAATTGCATATAGGAAACATACAAACACATGGAAAAATACACCACATAGACGTTGCATTTCATATCATCATAAACAGACTCACATATAAAACCATAAAAAGTGCATCCACATGCATAAAAATATATATATATATAGATAAATCACGTGTCCAAAATATATCTAGTACAAAATGAGAAGCCACATATTCTTTCTCAGCTAAATATACATAATGATGCAAAAAATCCTAAGTGCACCAACGCACTAGGGGTAGCCCTACTAGCTGCTAGTCTGACTCAGACTCATCCTCATAATCTAAATCAGTATAATCATCTTCTTCTTCCTCAAAAGACTCATCGTCCTCTGCAGGAAGATCCCCTTGCATCGCTCGACGAAAACAATCACAAGCTATGGCCATCCTCCTCATCACAGACGTCCACTCCAAAGGCACACTATGAATGGTGGCAATCAACTCATTGTCCAAATGATGCCAACCTTCATTAGAGATCCCCTCAGCTAGCTGCTCCAAGTGCAGAAAATAGTCTCCGCCTCCCGTCGTCTCCTGCAAGGGTTCCTCGTACGGACTGCCACCTTCGCAATAGTGACAACCCGCATCTGATACCCGGGCGGTGGATGGGGACCAACATCTGCATACACAAACAAAGACACCATCAGTCTATACATATAATCATCAACCATATCAACTACACTATGTATAAATATGAACACAAAAACATTACACATACATACCAGCTGGTCCCCATGCCTGACTGGGAGCTCAGGGCATCTCAGGGTCCCCACGATAGTCCATACCCACATAAGGGTACTCCTCAATAATCATTGGGAGATGATGCCACTGCTTAAGCAACTCCTTGGTGAAGAAACAACCCACTCTACTGCCACCCTCTCGTACCATCATCTGGCACCACCTGTGTATCTGCGGCTCCCGCGGACCACCATCCCGCACTACCCGGTGCGGACGCAAAGTAGGTACTTTCTCAAAAAAGAAAGCACATAAAAAGGACCCAAAAAAAAATTATCCCCCAGATTCCCTCACATTGTTCAGCTGATGCTGAACAACCAAAAGGTACATCTGGTCCCATCCATAGTATGTGCCCCCCATTGCATGCTCTACTATCTGCAGCTGCCCTCCATATATCTTGTGAGTCCCCGTGGAGCCCAAGATGTGCAACAACATAGTAGCAATAGCTTGTGTCCACACATCCTCAATGTCACACGTCAAAATGTGAAAACCACGCATGTATGCAGTCGCGTAACAGTTCCTCTCACACAGCTCCTCAAGTGTCTCCCCATGAGACAACACTGGAGCCAAGTCACCAACAACTTGCAACATAGAGAGTCTAGTAAAAAAGTATACATCCAACAACATGATCTCAACATGCTATCCCTGGATCAGGAAGGCCTCCTCCCTAATATCCCAAAATCTCACCAAATTCTGTAGTAACAGATGCAAGCTCTTCTTGAGGAGGATCTGCATGAACTTCAGTAACCCACAATAGGCCAGTGCATCATGCACATTCCTGTCTCGGAATGCCTCCTCCCGGAGGTCTTTGCAGTCTCTCTCACACCACTTTGCCTCAGGCATCCTACACAAGAAAAATACTATATAAATAATAGATCAATGCTATGTGCAATGATGCTAAGAAGAAGCGCAGGAAATAGATCTTGCTACTAAGAATTCTCAAAAGCATACATAGGAAAACTAGAGAGAAGAAAAGAGACTGAATCACATGAATGAAGAGATGAATATTGGTGTGTATCTTTCCATTGAATAATTATGAATAATAGTGTACATAAATAGTGCTTCCCTCATGGGAAAGTTGAATTGTATGGAAACAACTCCTAAGCTCAAAAAGGCTGACTTACCAAAATATAGCAAACCCCCATAGGTGGATAAAGCACTTGCGAAATCTATCAAGGACCTCATGAGTTGGAAAAAGCATGAGTGAGTTGTCAAGGAGATGGAAATAACATGCTAATCCTAGAAAATGGATAAAAACTAATGGAGGATGGGTTGGAAACAAAATCTCCTAGTTTGCTAGTTGACTAGCTTTTATAGAAAAGCAGGAAAAGCAGAAAAAGTAGAAAAAAACCCAGAATCTGCTATAAAGTCCTGTATACTAATTCTAGATCAAACCAGAATTAGAAATAAATCATTCCTAGGATATAGATGGCATGTATTGACTTTAAGGTGCAAGTGGATGCCAACTAATTAAGCTAGTGGGTGAATAATTAATCAAATAATGATTAATTATTTTATCCTAAGTTGTGAGTGGGTTTAATATATTCCAACACCCCCCTATAAGTCTAAATTTATGATGGTATGAAAAAAAATATGGATGCATATGGATGCATATAGGGCCCAACAACAAGGCTATGGTCACCCTTTAACAATTATTATGTCCAAAAAAGTGAGGAAAGAGGCAAAACCACATGGGGAAAATCCTCCCTCAAGATAGGACAAGGCACAAAATTTGAAATATGTCTTCAACATATCCTTATCTTCACTTGAATCAGCTGATTGAACTGCTTCTGGATGGAAGACTTGTTGAAGAAATCATGAACTCCATGATCATGTGCTGGAGTGTAGAACCTGCAAGAAGGAAGAGGAGAGACTCCTTGTATCTCATCATCTGATGAAGTAGGAGCATTATATGAATGCTTCTTGCTTCTGTCAAACTCTGATATGCAAACATAATCTGAAATGGAAAAGAGATCTGTGCATACTCGTTCCCAAAGAGTACAAAAAATAAGGTAATTTATTTCACACCCAATTCCCTGAATAGCTGCAAAATTGTGATGTGAATCACATGTCAATCTTCCAATATGATGTAGCACATGTATAGACCTGATATGAGGCTGATAAAACACTGATATATATGAAACATTAGCATATTGAACAGCAAATACAAGGTATTCAGTGGCTCCATGAGGATATTGGGTTAGACTAGGAAAATTATGAACAACTGGGGAAAACTGATAGGTGTAAAAATCTGAATGATGGATGGGCTTAATATCTGAATAATAATTGTTTAGAACAGATCCAAATATGTTTAATATCAGTCCAAATATTACTAAGGACATGGATAACCATCCAATGAAATATAGGAAAGACTTCAAACCATGTAAGATAAATATCACTGCATAAGAGACCACTGAGGAATCAACTAGTGATCTTGGGATTTGTATAGTCTTTGGATTATTCAGAGGTATGGTAGATGGTATGGATGGTGGTATTATATGTGTCATGACATGCATATCAGCCTGCAAACAATCTTCTAAATCAGATATACAAGCTTGTGAGGAAGAGCTGCTCAAAGGTAAGTCAATATCTAGTGAAAAATCACAATTTTTGGGAGATGAATCTAGTAGACTGAGAGGAGGATCATCAAAGAAAGGTTATGATATTTTTTATTCTGATATATCAGAGGATAAATCTATATCAAATACATGATAAAAGGAGAGAACTCTGGCACTCAAATCATAAGTTATATCACCTTGGAACTAAGCAGTATGACATTGTTCTGAGGAATCAGCAGGCTTCTCTAGTTCATCTGGAACTTCGATCTTGTGTTTCTCAAGAAGCTGAAACATAATGTCCATATTCTTCTTGAAAAACTTCTTCTCTGAATGAAAAACCTTGCTGCAATAAGAACACTTGGATGTGCTCCCTTTCTTCTTAACTTTCTTCAATAAATCTTCATATGAATCTTCATCTTCACTTTCTGACTTTGGCTTCTTCACAATTTGCTTCTCTTTTGGTTTGAATTTATTGCTTCCTTGAACCAAGAGAGCATGATCCTTTCCATTTGGAGAATTAAGGACACCCATATGGATCAATTTATCTTGCTCCTTTGTTAGTGAATCAAGAAAAGAATTTAAAGAAGGCATTTTCCACTTAGGAACATCAAGCCTAGTTGCATGAAAAGTAGACACAAAAACTGAGTAACCAGGACCCAATTTTGAAAGAATGGAAAGGATTAATTGATCATATACCTTCTCAATCCCGCATTTCTTGAGAATTAGAACAAGTGACTTGAAATTTGTGAGGAAACCTTCAAGAGATTAAAAATTGCTTGGACTCAGTGAGAATAACTCAATTTCCAATTGATGCGCTCTTAGCTCATCTTGAACTCCAAAGAGAGACTCCAATTGAGTCCATACTTGGTTTGGAGTGGTCAAACCATCTAGATGAAAGAGTATATCAGGAGAAATAGAGAGGCAAAGCAATCCATAGGCTTCATCCAACCTATTATGCCACTTAGCTTTCTCAATCACAGCATTGGGCTCATTCTCCAAAGCTAGTGTAACTCTATATAATCCTCTACTGCGCAATAGAATGGATATTTTGGATTTCCATTCGTGGTAGTTGAAGGAATTAATAATTATAGCTGATGAAAAATCCATATTGCTGAATTGATGTGCTCAAGAATAAAATCTCTGCAACCTGCAAAACAAACTAGGAGAAAATCTTGAAGCTCTTCTTCAGAGAGGGATAGGAGACTAGAAGCACTCCTCAAATCTGTAGAACTTGATCAAAATTGTATCTCTAATACCATGTATAAATAATATATCAATGCTATGTGCAATGATGCTAAGAAGAAGCGCATGAAATAGATCTTGCTACTAAGAATTATCACAAGCATACATAGGAAAACTAGAGAGAAGAAAAGAGACTGAATCACATGAATGAAGAGATGAATATTGGTGTGTATCCTTCCATTGAATAATTATGAATAATAGTGTACATAAATAGTGCTTCCCTCATGGGAAAGTTTAATTGTATGGAAACAACTCATAAAGCTCAAAAAGGCCGACTTACCAAAATATAGCAAACCCCCATAGGTGGACAAAGCACTTGCTAAATCTATCAAGGACCTCACGAGTTGGAAAAAGCATGAGGGAGTTGTAAAGGAGATGGAAATAAAATGATAATCCTAGAAAATGGAGAAAAACTAATGGAGGATGGGTTGGAAACAAAAGCTCCCAGTTTCCTAGTTGACCAGCTTTTATAGAAAAGCAAGAAAAGCAGAAAAAGCAGAAAAGTAGAAAAAAAAGTAGAATCTGCTATAAAGTCCTGTATACTAATTCTGGATCAACCCAAAATCAGAAATAAATCATTCCTAGGATATAGATGGCATGTATTGACTTTAAGGTGCAAGTGGATGCCAACTAATTAAGCTAGTGGGTGAATAATTAATCAAATAATGATTAATTATTTTATCCTAAGTTGTGAGTTGGTTTAATATATTCCAACAAATACATATTTCAGTAAAAAAACCACCCAAGGACCAATTCACACCTATCTAGCCAAAAAGAGTGACCAGGTCACTCAAAAAATCCTCACAAGTGTGACCAAGTCACTCTTTTACCCTAAAAGGTGTGACCTGTCTCGTAGAGGACCCCTGGGTGAGAAAATGCAAAATGTAAACCATTGAAAAGGATATATTTGGCAAGAACTCTTACCTTCAAGTCCCGGATCTCAAAACCACTAATCGAAATGGAATCAATTAGCAAAAGAAATTTAGGGCCCACCTCTCCAACTCTGTAGTGAACAGTGATAATGACACCTCACAAAATGGTCCCCACTCAGTTATAGGCCCCATTTGACCTATTTTCTTCCATTTCGCATAATAGGACCATACAGATTCTATTTGGGATGCTGTCTACACCACTGGTTTCATAATTTCGTCCTCTATATTCTAATGAGACCATTGTCTCATGTTTAACAAGTACTTTTTGGGACCACTTCCCAAAATTTAACTCAATTTATGAGCCACATCATTTGTGATGTAAGTCTCTTCAGACCTGTACTTGCATTACACTTTCCTATCACCACTCATGTGGGTTTCTGGGCCACTGCCCACTCATTTCATTTCAACATATAGCTATCTAATCCACCCATCGCACCTTACTCAGGTTTTCAGACCATCGTCTGGAGGACAGATCATTTCCTTTGCATGCATTTGACACATAATTGCCTATGGACTTGTACTCACATCATATGTAGTCAATTCCATCCACCACAAATCACACATGACTCTCCTGACCTATGTCTGAGAGCCACCTTAGTTTGCATGCCTCTGCTGCACGGACTTGCATGCCTCTGCTGCAATCTATCTCATGCATGTATTGGTGTGTTTAAGAGCCCCCTGCTCCATCTATACTGCATGGATGACCTTTAGACCATTGTCCACTGTCCCGACATGGGGGCACCTTCAGTGCCTCCTCGATATGTTGACCATACTAGATTTTATTTTAAGCTATTTTTTGACTCCTAAAAGAATGAAAGGATTGCCGAGCACAGCTACTTCCTTTCCTGCTCATTAAAGTATAGGAAAGGACGTCTACATCATCTCATTTATCTCCTTTTGCGGACTATGTAGACCATCAAATGAAAAGGACCACCTTGGCACATTCAATCCAAGAGTGTTCCCCTCTGCATCCTTTTTTGCTTTCTTAGGAAGAGGGGCCAAACTTTACAAAAAATCTCACCATGGGTTGTCATTAAGCTCTTTTCCAGCCTTCTCATCAAGAAAATATTACCAAGAAAACTTGGTTTTGTTCATGGTCGTAAAAGTATTTGAATGACCATCCAGTCAATATAGGTTTAACCTTTTCCATCCTGACTGTACTACCAATGGTAAATAATTCTTCCATCCCCTAAAGGATGGGAAAGCTCTCTTCTGTATAATTTTATCCTTTTTTTGGGCACAGGAGAATACCAACAAAAAATATCCCCCAATGGAGTCTTCTTCATGCTTTCAGACTCTCTAAAATTGAAAGCACCATCGAGCATTTACTTTCTCGAGCTCACAAAAAATCCATGAGATTGTACCACAACGGTGTCTCTAGACACCACCCCTCATATAACAGTTTGACGACATTCCCACTTTGCTTCGCCTTTGTTCACAGTACTCTAGGATGTGTCTTCCTTGGATCCCATCAATACCAAAAGTGTCTACCTCCCCCAACCATTTCCCATTTGTAGTTACATCCCTGGTATTACAACTATGATTCATTTCCCATGAGTCAGTTTCATTTGTTGCTTGGTCCTCCCTACCATCATACTCTGACCAAAGGAATTTTGAGTCCACCATGATTCCCTGCCCCTGTTCAACTCCTCCCCCCCCATTCAGTGGGTCAGTCCTCATATTGTCTCACATCTTTCGGTTATCTCCCTCATGCTTCTGGTCAAGGAAACACCATTACCTTGGCCAGTTTTAGGTCTCCCTCTGTCGATGACAACACATGTATTCTAAAGGATAGACCTAGAGGTCCCTATATCCTGGTTTCATTATCCTCATTGATGAGTTCCTTGGACCACTTGAGAGGAGTCCTCAGTGCCTCTCGGGATGGTTGTTTCTCACGTACTTGACTCAAGCTACATCATCACACTGTTGAGATTCATACAGGGTATTGGTCAGTGCAGTATTTGGTCAAAGACCCTAGATGTCACTTGACTCTAGCACATTAATGAGTCTATTCAAGGGACCCAAACAGGTTCATGTCGCTTGTGATTTTTGGGTTGCATTGGAGATAGTGTTCAAAAGCCCTAGCAATGCTTCTATATAGATTTATGATTGATGCAGCATATTTGTACCACAGAGACTCTGACTCTCCATCAATAAACTATGTACTATTCCAGATCCAACAAACCATTAGTCATGAAGATATATCATTCCATGAGAATGCCATGGGTCCAATGTAGCAGTTCTTCCTATTAGTATTGTATTCAGCCTCCTATTGAGGCAACCACTATTGTTACAATAGTTGTACATGATCGGCTCTTGTATTATAGAGCTTAGATCACATTATTCTTTTGACATCATTATGATCATGGGGATTCCTACCTCATCCATATACATGTCACACATTATTTATATCTCACCCATTGATGGGAACCATATTAATAAAAAAACCAAAAGCCACCATGCCCTAGCCTAGGAAGCACCACCTCTCCCCAGAAAATCCGATGATGTCCATCGGCCATAGGATGAGCTCATGCCCTCACACATCAAGGGGCAATCTGTTAACCCAAAAAATCCCTCGGTAATCTCTACATGACCTACACCACCCAAATACATCTACGTATGACCCTCATTTGACCTCCACACCCTCAAAAAGGCTCAAAAGTATGAAAAAAGGCTTAAAACCCCTAAAAGAGAGCCAAAATAGCTCTCATAGGGGCTAAAACCTCCAAAAAGGGGCTAAAACCCCTCAAAGGAGATTAAAACCCCCAAAGGAGGTAAGGATTGGGTAAATGGGGCTAAAATCCCAAAAAAGGGGCTAAAGCCCCAGCCAGGGGCTTAAAACCCTAAAAATATCGAGAAAAAGTATAAATAGAGGGGTAGGCATCACTCTCAAATCACTTCCCATATCCCTATTATTATGTTACCCATGTGAGTGCCTTGAGACCCTTTTCCTCTGAAGTCATTCACCCTCCCTCTCCTTGTTATACAGCTGATTGGCACCTCTCCGTCCGAGTGCTGACATCCCTCAGGTCGGCACACAAAAGGACACTTATGGATTGAGGTTTGCCCAGTTTCATTATACCTTGGTTGATGATGAAAGACATTCCCTTTTTATCCAGCTGGTTACTTTGCTATTTTGAGAGTTGAGATGTATGCGCGACTCTCCCTATTAGCATGTCGCGCATATGCGCGGGTGTCAAGTTCAGCAAGTCGCGCATAGATCTATGCGCGGGTTGTCCTTATACAAAGTCGCGCATGATGCGCGGGTTGCCTTACTACATACCCGCGCATATCTCCCTCAAAATTAATTTTTAAAAGCATGCGTTAATGGAAGATTAGTTATCTTATTTATCTTAATCCCATTAACTGCTGCAACCTCCCTAACCTTCGAGAACTGCCTCATTTCACCTATATAAATAG
>LPNX010557741.1:613-25259 GCA_001517045.1 Pseudotsuga menziesii
ATATCATAACTGCAGTCGAATATGTAACCAAATGCGCAGAGGTAGAACCAGTTGACACATTCTCCAGTGAAATAGCTACCAAATTCATCTATGAAAATATCATTACCAGATTTGGATGTCTACTAACCTTAATTAGTGATCAGGGAACACACTTTACCAATAAAACTATCAAAACCCTAACCGATCAATTACAAATTGACCATCGTCGAAGTACAACATACCATCCTCAGTCGAATGGAGCAATTGAAGCATTTAATAAAACATTAACAAGAGGACTAACCAAAATATGTAATGTTGATAAGGACGACTGGGATGAGAAAATACGTACGGTATTATGGGCATACAGAACAACATTTAAATGCTCGACTGACCAAACCCCCTTTCGACTAGTCTATGGACAAGAAGCAGTAGTTCCATTACACTTCCGACAACAGACACCTATTATCACAGAGATCCTACATGTCGATGTCAAACAAGGTAGAAAGAACTGACTACTACAACTGAGTAAACTAGAAGAACACTAACTACTCCCGATGCACCATCAAGAAATCCAGAAACAAAAAAAAAATCATGGCATGACAGAAACATCAAGAATAAAAACTTGTTAGTAGGATACCTTGCTTTACCATACAATAGTCGAGTAAAAGGAAAACCTAAAAAGTTGCATACATAATGGATGGGACCCTACGTTGTTGAAGATATACATACCAACGGATCAGTCCGACTAAGGACGTTACAAGGCATAATATTTCAGAAACTCGTTAATGGAGCCCAACTAAAACACTAGAGAAGCTAAAAAAAACATATGGGAAAAAAAAAGAGAAATACCATAAGGACCATAATGGTTAAAAAAAAGCTATAAAAATCTAAAAAAATCCAGAAAGCAAAATAATATTGTACATGCAGAAAACTATGACAGGAAATCACCACTTCGACAACCGACATCATGTCCATTGACATAACACCATCGACCATTTTCATAACCAACATTGAGTAATGACCTCGATAGTCCCATCATGCATTCATGACCTCGAGCACCAAAAGTAATTCGCCATTAATGCACACTCAAGTGTTCTAGCTAGAACATCACGTTCGTCATTAATACACTCATCGACGAAAACATCCAAAGCATCCCCTATAAATACTATACTGCTGAAGGATCATTCACCGCAATTTATACAGAGAGAACATTAGAGCATCCAGATGACTGACAGCCGAGAACACCTTAGTGAAATCGACCACCAAACCGACAAGATGGAACCCAAAAAGACTAGAGCCTCAACCAAAGCCAAGGAGTTACAAACTACAAAAACACCTTTAGTCTAAAGGTTAAAGAATATTAAGAATGCTAAGGTACAGGAAGGCTCATGGAAAAAACTATGGACCGAGATGCAAGAATGGGCTTATGTCTACAAGAAGCCTACTCAAGCTGCAGAGAAAATAAAATATAGTACCATCTTTAACTATGTCAATGCACAGCTCATGGCTAATTTCAGTGAAAAAAAAGAAATAGCCATCAAATTTCTCATAAGCCGGTACCACAACGGTCGATTTTACTTTGACCAACTGTTCGACATCTCTAGGGAAGTCATCTTTAACCTAATAGGACTTTCAAACAAAGGAGACCCAGTACCAGTCGGTATCAAAGAGGGACTGGTCGAGGTACTAACCGGTTCGGCTTCGGGAAAAAACTTGAAGGGGTTGATGATTATTCAAATCATAGCCCGAATGCCACAGATTGTGGCCAAAATAATAGCCATCACACTCACCCTGGAAGGTCAAGGTAGCGACCTAAAATTAGACATGTTAGAGGATTTCGACACCATTGTGACAAATGAAAAGATATACATGTGGGATGACTATGTCACCGACATGGTCAAGACCATCTGTGAAAGATGCGAAGAGATGGGAGGAATCATCAGGTTCCCATCCCTCATACTATGGATAGTCATGTACCATATTTACCCCAAAGGAAACCAAATTCTTAAAGAACCGACAAGGTTCCACATGTGGAGATTCAAACCATTGTCCTAGAAAGGAACCTTGAAGGAACTTGAAGACGGAAAAGTATTGTTGGAGAATTGGATCCAACAACTAAAAGTTCGCACGACTAGATAGAGGGTTCCTCAAAACATCCGATGAAGTCTACCAAAAAAGTCCCACATCCAGCTAGAGCTTGACCATACTTTGGTGTGGTACATGTAGGGCAAAAAATCAAATGCAAAAGCCCTTGATTATTATCTGTTGGTCGAACAGATCTTTCGGGAACAGTTTCGACAAGCTGGGAAAAAAAAACAAATTCCAGTGAAGGCTAAGGCAATCGACTTCTCAATCAAGGATTCGTTAAAAAACCAGGAAAAAGAAGAGGATTATGAGCTAAACCTCTACATCAGTACCTTTGTGTCGGAGGAGACACTGGTCAAATACACTGACCAACTTGAAATAACCATCAAACCTCCAACAGCACAGAGGGTAAAACCACAGATAGAAGAAACACAAGCAGAGCAACATGTAATCACTCCGGCTACAGAAAGTCTCATCCTGACCCAGGATCTAAGGGGAGAGACAAAACCAGAAAACCTAGAATATGATATCACAAAAGGAATTATAAGAAAAATGTTGAAAGAGATAGCAGTTGCAAGAAAGAAGATAAGAACACAACAACGACAACAAGGAAAAGGTAAGCGCAAGCTTATCATTACAGAATCATCAGATGAGGAGGAGGAACTGGGAGCTATGACCATCGACATGATAGAAGATGCTGCAGCAAATAAAGTGCTGATGGAAACCCAATTCCAAAGATTTGTCAAAGCAGGAGCACTACCAGGTCAACCAAAGAAATCCAAAACCACCCACACATCGACACCTGAAAACGTCGTAGATCTTGTGTCGATGCCTCCACCTCCATCTCCAACAAAAGTAACAGAGGAGAAAATACTAGAACCACTCTCGATAAGCCCACTCGACTTATGCAAGAGTTCTATGTCGGAGGCAGTAAAATAAAAAGTCGACAGGGACAAAGATCTGCAGGCATTCATTGAGAATCTGCTTGAGATATTCATGTCGGTACAGAAGCTATCCACTAAAGCACCTCTATTTGAAACTGGTGGATCCCGACAACCGGGCCAAGTTCTTCAAGAACTAAAAAATTTTGCAACTTCGACTTCGGTCTTCGAATGGAACCTCGACAAGGAAGCTGAAGTTGTACGATGTCGGACCACGATTATCACTCTGATAGACCCTACACCCGAACCACTAGCTACTGAACCGACCAGAAGAGAGGTAGAAGAGAATATAGAGGATATAAATCAAGAACTCAACCAAATCTTCTCTGATTTTGATTCACCTCCTCAGACCGCCAACCCAATCACCCCCGACCATTCACCAACTCCATCACCACCACCACCACCACCCCCCGGCTCAGAACCCCTAATCCAACCATCAGTACCAGCTGCATCCACTTCTAGAATCCCTGCATCTAATTAACCAGAGGTAGTAGCCATCCCACCTCCACAAATAGAGAAACCATCAACCACTGCTACACCGCAGACAGAAAACCCTGACCCGAATTTTACAGGTACACAGGTGCTGACACAAGCAAACACAGACAAGCATAAGAAGAAGAAGGAGAAGAAGAAGAAGGAGCATCATGGACAGACATCAATGGTCCATATCAAATTGAAATATGCCACCAACCTAAACGATGCAGAGCTAGGACAACTCCTGAAAACCCTAGCAGTCGAAGCAAAGAAAAGGAGCCAATAGAGACATAAGGAACTCGACAACAAGGTCAAAGAATAGGCCGCATTCCTCAACAAATGCAGAAACCTTGCATAATCAGTAATGCTAGGACCAGTCTAAGTCGACAACGACAAACTGCTCGAAAGAGATTATCATCTATTTGAAAGCATGGTGTTGGCACTCCAAATATAGCTTCAAGAAACAAAGGAGGAGCAGAAAGAAGAAACCATCTGACTGCTGATGGCGTAGCACACCACCTTCTTTGAAGCCTACAAAGTCTTACAATATCACACAGAGGAGTCTATTATCATGGAATAAATACTATGAGACTAGCCTGCTTACTGCAGGCGAGTCTATCAACAAACCAGGCAGACCCGACAGTAGATCCAAGTGCTTGAGAAGAGGAAGCCCACTGATACAACACTTAGAAGCACAATTGAAGATCAAATAGTATTGGAGACCACTAAACTGCAGAAACTAGAGTGATAAAATATTGCAAAGTTGGACATATTTCCAACATCACCTAGTGGTGATAGCCCCAGCAATTGTCAAAGTCTGTGTATAGAAAATACCGACCATCAGACTTCATAGCCCATGAAGGAAAAGCACATGAGAATGACTACTGAGACAGACAGGAAGATTTTCATACCTCCTTGTTCCTTCAGGACAAAGAAACATTTTGTTCATGGGGGAGATGTTGGGGGAGCAAGTTGATATGTCAAATTGAATGACAGCCAACTTAGTCGATCAGCCGACTAAGTTAGTCAACCGACTAAACTAGAGATTAGGTCCGCCACCTAAGGCCATGTCGGTTCACCGAACCGACAGGTAGTTATTTTGTAATCATATATATTAGGTTGTTGAGCTAGATGAGAACTCGGTTCAGTTCTCTGTATTGTATGAACCCACTCTTGTTAATATAATCTGTTATTTTCCTCTACTTGTTCTTATCTCTTGTCTATGTTATGTATGTATGTCTGGTATGTATTATTGGTAACCTTATGTTATATGTGAGAGTACAACATAGTCTGTATCAAGTTGTGACTGAGTCTATAACAAGCATGTATGGGAATATATCAAGTTTGTAATAAGACTATAAAAGGGGAAACCCAAGATGTACATGGGTTAGCCAATCAATCAGTTAGCCCATTAGATAGTTCTTGATTAGACACTTTTTGAGCAGAGTAGAGGATACAACAATTTCGAGTAGGTAACTCCAGATCGTAGAGTGCATAAGAGTAGGTGAATCTGTAGTTGAGTGCACAGAAAGATAGAGAAGGTCGAGTCAATCCAGGCTATGTGTAGATCGCTGAGTAGGAGTAGAGTAGAGTGATAACGATAGAGACAAACATAGAGCATGAGAGGGGAAATAAGTCTATGGAGATAGAAGAGAATATATTGAACAGAGTTTGTAGCTTTATGTATATACAAAAGGTGCATCTATTTTCTCATGTGAATTCCAAATGAATAGCACCTTGTGGTTTTTTCCCGGACGGGTTTCTACATTACATGTTGTGTATTTGTGTGAATGTTGAGTAAATTAGAGAAGTGCATATTTAATGTGTTAATGATTCATTGGTTGTTGTGCTTTAAAGAGATGATTGTATGAATATTGTATTTCAAGTAGCGAATATATATGTTATAACCATTCACTGTACATTTGAGTAAGATTGCATGAATAAGGGAAAGTGATACTTCAATATTAATATTTAAAGTGAAAACCACAAATCCACCTTCTCGGCCTTCTTTGGAAACCTTGGCACATGACTTGAACACCCTCCCACACAAACTGCGGAAACATGGTTCTAGAAGTTACTCATAACAACCGAGATATCTTGGGTGAGACAGCATTTGTGTCGTAGATGCTATCGACTAGGATTTGCTCTTTTGGTTCGATATCTTGGGCTTTGTTGCACTGAGCATACAGAGGGGACTGAACTTAGGTCATATGGGGGAAAAGGCCAACATAGATGAGAGGGAAAGAGGGAATATTCTTGCTATAAATGTTGAGGAGGACAGATAGATTTCCACCTTTTCCAGGCACCTGATATCTCCCTTTCTAAAATATCATGCAGAGTCAAAATATTATTCTCATGCATCCAAATGGGGAAACTATTAAGGTTAGGGATGAAGACTAGCATAGGGTGTTCCATAATTTTATTTTTCCATATTTTAATCCTCCTTTCATTTACAAGGACCCAATGGAGAGCGTATTTAATTAGACCAACATAATTTTCACAAAGATTCAAAATAGATGTACCTTTTCCCTCCCAGTTGAAAGAAAGGTTTCTTAACCTGGGTTTCTTAATGTGTTTTGTCTTGATAATCTCTTTCTACCATTCCTTTTTCCCAAATATTAGTCTCCATACAATTTTGTCCCCCACGGGCTTTTTCATTAGTACCATAGTTGTCAATCCTTGCCCTCCTTTTTCTTTGTCTTCTTTCATCGTGACCCATTTCACCAAATGAAACTTTTTTCTTTGTGTTCTCCCACCCTGCCAAAGAAACTTTTTGATTTCTATGTTGATATTATTCATTACTATTTTGCGAGCAAGGAACACAACACTGATGAAAGTGGGATATGAGTCTAGGATATATTTTATGAGAGCCATTTTCCCATTCAGTTTGAACCATCTCATCCCCCATGATTGCACTTTATTTTTTATGTTTTGGACAATAGGGTTTCACAATGAGGAGTTGGGAGAGTTTTTTGCTATGGGAACCCCCAAATATTTGAAAGATATCCAATCATAACTTACTTTGATTTTCAGGACCATATCAATATCCCTTCATTAAAGGAAATTTCAACTCAAAATGGGCCTCCTAAAATGAACTAATAAAATAATAGTTAAAATAATAAAATAATATTTTTTAATTTTGGAGGAAGAAAAAAAAACTACTTTTTTGTTTGTATTTTTGACATATCTCCCCGTGTTTTTACTCAAATTTCGATCGAGAGAGATTGTTGGATGCGGAATTTAATTCTGCATCCAACGAGTACCCACTTGGCATACTTTTGATGGACCTCGCTACCCCAAAATAAGAAATACCTGAAAAAATGGAATGATGACATCATCATTCCATTTTTTCAAGTATTTCTTGTTTTTGGGGTAGCGGAGTCCGTCAAAAGTATGCCAAGTGGGTACTCGTTGGATGTGGAATTAAATTCTGCATCCAATGAGCTCTCCCGATCGAAATTTGAGTAAAAACACGGGGAGATATGCCAAAAATAGAAACAAAAAAAGTAGTTTTTTTATGATACCTATCCCCAAATTTATATTAAAAAAGTGGTTAAGACCTATATGGTATTTCAATTTTAAAGTAATTTCATTGGCTAACACATGATGACATGGAATTTGAATAAAAGTTAAAAGGCCCATTTTGAGTTGAAAGTTCCTCTAATGAGAGTCTTGGGGTTTCTATTTCATCCATATATCCATCATTTGTGTGAATTGGCTTCACTGCCAGAGTCTTTAAGGAATAGGTCAAGGGAGTATTTGAATATTCTAGTGATATGGAGCGAAGAACTCCCCAAAAGAATTGGTTCATTGGAGAATTGATCATGGTTTATAGGTGGAACTCCCATGAAAATAGAAGTACTAGGGATGTTTCCTTCTTTCTTAAGTATTTATCCTTCGGCTCAACGATTCTACCATAAGAATGTAAATGAAAGGGGACATAGGGTATCCTTGACGGACCAATGCTTGGATTAAAATAAGGTAGTCAATTGTCCATTCACAAGAGGGGCTATCCAAGGAGTGTTAATGCAAGATTTGATCCATCTTATGAACTTGAGAGAGAAACCATATTTCCCCATAACCGTGTAAATGAATTCATGCCCGATTCTATCAAAACAATTTTCCAAATCCAATTTGATTTCCATACCTACTTCTTGGATTTTCTGACTCGAATGGATTGTTTTTTAGACCAGGAGGATGTTTTCAAATATTTTTCATCCTACAATGAACCCTCCTTGAACAAACACTCTTGATTTTCATTCTATTGTGGGATCCTTATTGTTTAAGGATATGCAGAGGAAATCCAATATAAAACCTCCATGCCAAAAGTAATAATGGATATGGGTTGAACCAAGCAAAATAAGGGATAATTTGAGAGGTACAATAAGGTCTATCTAAAATGGTGAAAATGAAAAGAACAAATGTTGGTATTGCAACACATCTAGGCATCTCAATAAATATTTTGCGAGAAGGAATCAATCCAAGCATGACTCGACAAAGGAAGAAAATATGTTTGAGACAAGTCACATGTATGGATGATAAAGTGTTTTTTTTTAATATCTCACAATATCATTAGGAATGGTTATTAGATTTTAGTGATTCATATAACATGTGCCTGCATAGGATTTGATATTTTTCTTACCATGCCATCGATGGAAATATTGTTCTTATTGAAAACAATGTATCTTCTAACACTGTTGAGACTGGACACATTAAGATTGAAATGTTTGATGGTATTGTAAAGATGTTGTCAAAGGTAATAGATGTACTAGAAATCAAAATTAAATTAATTTCCTTGGAAGTTTTTTATTTTGGAGGTTATAAATTTATATGTCAAGGTGAAGAACTAATGGTATCAAAGGAAATTTTGGTGGTAATAAAAGCTACTAATATTGGTCAGCTTTACACAATGGAAGGGGGTGCTGAAATAAATGAAGCAATGGTGGTTTATGATGAATAAAATGAATATACTTGTTTATGGAATCAACTACTAGAATATATGAGCAAGAAATGAAAACAGTTACTAATGAAGTGTGAGGTACTTCTATTTTATCATTTAATTTGAATTTTTGTAAGCTTTGTGTTTTTTAGAATCAATGTAGACAAAGGTTTGAAATATATAGTCATATAATTAAGTGTATTCTCGATTATATTCATTCCGATATTTGGAGGCCATCCCCTATGGTATATTTTTTAGGATCATTATATTTTGTGACATTTATTTATTATTACTCTAAAACCTTGTGGGTCTTTATTATCTAAATCAAAATTTTCATGTTTAATCTATTTAAGTAGTTCAAATATTTGGTTGAAAAGAAAATTTTTAGATTAATAAAGTGTTTAATAAAAGATAATAAATGCGTGTTCACATCTTTGGAATTTATAAATTATTTGAAGGAAGCTAGGATTGAAAGTAAAACAAAACTTTACACTCCTCAATAAAAATGGTGTGGTTGAACGTATGAAAACGACTCTTCTAAAAAGATCAAGGATCATGTTTACTAATTCTATGTTGCTGCAATAGTTGTGGGTATACGAAACCATTACAACTTCCTATGTGATAAATTGATCTCCTTTAGTTGCAGTAGACTGTAATATTCTTGAAGAGGTATGGACAGACCATTCTTATGATTACTCAAATCTATTCTTTTGTTGTTGTTATGCTTATGCTTTTATTCTATAAATAAATTTTTTATGTTAAACTCCATATCAAAGAAATATAAATTTATTGGCTATAATGATCAAGTTAATGGATATAGATTGTTGAATCCTACTTTCTCTAAAAGAATCATTAACAAATCTGTAGTATTTGATGAATCATGTCTTGTAAAATTAGACATAGTAAATGTTGAAATAAAACAAGATCAAGTATTACAAAATAAACAAACTTAGTTGGAAACTCAACCATTTACAAGAAATTGGGAGCGAGAATAATCCTTTGGAGAAGTAGATGAGGATGTAGAAAATATACATGAAAATGTGTAAATACCATAACCAATTATGAGGAGATCTAAACGGGATATATATTTCATTGGTTTCTAATCATTGGGAACCTTGTTACTATATGGAAGTAGTGGGTTTGATTAAAAATGGCAAATGGAAAATATCAATGAAAGAAGAAATGTATTCCATGAATAAGAATAAAACATGGGCCTAGTAGAACTTCCAAAGGGAAAAAAAAATTGTTGGTTGTAAATGAGTATACAAACTGAAAAAAGGTGTTGATAAAGTTGAAAGCTACAAAGAAAGAATGAAAATAAAAAGGGTATTCTCAAAAGGAATGTATTGATATCCATGAAAATTGCTCACCAACTATGAAGCTTGTTTTTATTCATGTAATGTTAATACTAGTTCATCCTCTTGATCTTGAGTTAGAGAAAGTACATCTTCAAAAAATATTTCTACATGGAGATTCATATGAGGAAATATTTATGGAACAACTAGAAAATATTATTTGGGATGGATAAGGAAGGTTTGTTTGCAAGTCATTTTATGGAATGAAGTATATTCCCATGCAATGGTACAATAATTTTTATTCCTTCATGGTGAGCCATAGTTTTACAAAAACTGTGTTTGACCATTGTGTTTACTTGAAAAGTTAGAAAATTGATATATTCATTAACTTGGAGTTATATGTTTATTATAAGCTTATAGCAAGAAAAATCATGGTTGAGATCAATATGTTAAAGGTTAAATTTGATAATGTGTTCGATATGAAATACCTAGGAGGATCGAAAACAAATTGGGCACAAACATACATAGAGATATGAAACAAGGTAAGATTTGGTTATGACAATAAAAGTATGTGGATAAGATACCGATAAAATTTGGTATGATTAATGTGAAACTAGTAAACATCCCTATAGATTCCTATTTTAATTTTACTCAAATTGATCTCCTAAAAATACATAAGAAACATATTGTATGTATCATGTATCATACGCTAGCTTAGTAGGATATTTAATGTATGTGATGTTATGTATAAGAAAATATATTTCTCTTGTAGTTCATGTTATTAGTAAATACATGGAAAATATATGTAGCATGCATTAGGAAAAAATGAAATGGATTATTGATTATGTTAGACGCACAAGCGATTATTTTATCACCTATAATGGTTCTAGTGATTAAGTTTGTGATGTGTTGATTCAAACTATTCAATTGATTTGAAAAAAAAGAGATATATTTTCTATGCATCTACTCTTATAGGTGGACCTATTTGTTAGATTTGAAAGGTTGTAGAAATAGTTGATTTAACCATTATTGAGGCACAATATATAATTGTCTCACATGCATGCAAACTGGAAAATTGGTTAAAGTTTTTATTGGGTGAGTTTTTAAATATATAGGCCAAGGTGAATGTATTTTGTGAGAGTCATAATGTTATATGTTTCTAGCAAGAGACGCATGTGAACATGAGGAAAATATCAACCCACTGAGAGAATTCTTGGGGGTAATTCAATATGTTGGGTGCCATTTTCCACCATAACACTTGAATCCTTATGTTTAGGAAAAATCCTAAACAAAATTCAAGGGAGGTATACCCTGTGAAAATCTAGGATGGTTGGCTTGGAAAAGGAAATATAGGAATTAATGCGTTACATTGGGAAAAACAATATAAGAAAACAAATTAGAAAACATTTCAACTGATTCTGAATAAACGAAAGAATATACGAGTGCTTTAAAAGGATACAACGATGTAGTCACGAAGAGATTGCAAGATACGATAAAATATTACTTTACCGGTAGAAAATATATGTTCTCTAAGTCACTAGAAAGCAGAGGGAAAGAAATTTTTTGAACTTGGCAAGGTGTGGAATGAATTTTCTTTCTAAATTGAGGTTTATCAAATTGTGAACATGATTGGTGCAAGGATCGACTAATTTTTAAAACTAAATTTGTTAAGGGAAACGTAGTTTATACTATACTAAAAGGTACATGGAAAGAAACTTTTGTGGTCGAGTGTGGTTCTGCATAAGAAGAGAACTATATTGGATTCACGGGGGTATCTCCAACACTAACACCAATCGAGGGTCTACCTTGATGAGTCCCCACAATCACTACCTAGTTGAATCCCCCTCACCCTAGAGATTTCCAACAAGTGAAAAATAAAGAAGAGATACACATGACTTTTTTCTTTTAGGAAGGCTGATTTTAATTAATTGCAACTTAACATGCATCTAAAAAATAAATAAAAATTATATGTTAAACTCCACATCAAAGAAATATAAATTTATTGGTTATAATGATCAAGTTAATGGATATAGATTGTTGAATCCTACTTTCCCTAAAAGAATCATTAAAAAATATGTAGTATTTGATGAATCATGTCTTGTAAAATTAGACATCGTAAATGTTGAAATAAAACAAGATCAAGTATCACAAAATAAACAAACTTAGTCGGAAACTCAACCATTTACAAGAAATTGGGAGTTAGAAGAATCCTTTGGAGAAGTAGATGACGATGTAGAAAATATACATGAAAATGTGTAAATACCATAACCAATTATGAGGAGATCTACACGGGATATACACGGGATATATATTTCATTGATTTCTAATGATTGGTAACCTTGTTACTATATGGAAGTAGTGGGTTTGATTAAAAATTATTAATGGAAAATATCAATGAAAGAAGAAATGTATTCCATGAATAAGAATAAAACATGGGCCTAGTAGAACTTCCAAAGGGAAAAAAAATGTTGATTGTAAATGGGTCTACAAATTGAAAAAAGGTGTTGATAAAGTTGAAAGGTACAAAGCAATAGTGAAAATAAAAAGGGTATTCTCAAAAGGAATGTATTGATCTCCATGAAAATTGCTCACCAACTGTGAAGCTTTTTTTTATTCATGTAATGTTAATACTAGTTCGTCCACTTGATCTTGAGTTAGAGAAAGTAGATCTTAAAAAAAATATTTCTACATGGAGATTCATATGGGGAAATATTTATGGAACAACTAGAAAATATTATTTGGGATGGATAAGGAAGGTTTGTTTGCAATTCATTTTATGCAATGAAGTATATTCCCATGCAATGGTACAATAATTTTTATTCCTTCATGGTGAGCCATAGTTTTACAAAAAGTGTGTTTGACCATTGCGTTTACTTGAAAAGTTAGAAAATCGATATATTCATTAACTTGGTGTTATATGTTTACGATAAGCTTATAGCAAGAAAAATCATGGTTGAGATCAATATGTTAAAGGCTCAATTTGATAATGTGTTCGATAGGAAATACCTAGGAGAATGAAAAAAAATTGGGCACAAACATACATAGAGATAAGAAACAAGGTACGATTTGGTTATCACAATAAAATTATGTGGATAAGATACCGATAAAATTTGGTATGATTAATGTGAAACTAGTTAACATCCCTTTTGCTTCCTATTTTAATATTTATTCAAATTAATATCCTAATAATACATAATAAACATATTGTATGTATAATGTATCATATGCTAGCTTAGTAGGATATTTAATGTATGCGATGTTATCTATAGGAAAATATATTTCTCTTGTAGTTCATGTTATCAGTAAAGACATAGAAAATATATGTAGCATGCATTAGGAAACAATGAAATGGTTTCTTGATTGTCTTAGAGGCACAAGCGATTATTTTATCACCTTTAATGGTTCTTGTGATTAATTTTGTGGATGTGTTGATTCAAACTATTCAATTGATTTGAAAAAAAAGAGATATATTTCAGGCTATGTATTTAATCTTGTAAGTGGACCTATTTGTTAGACTTGAAAGGTTGAAGATATAGTTGATTTAACCATTATTGAGTCACAATATATAATTGTAACACATCCATGCAAAGAGGAAACTTGGTTAAACTTTTTATTGGGTGAATTTTTCAATATATAGGCCAAGGTGAATGTATTTTGTGAGAGTCGTAATGTTATATGTTTCTAGTGAGAGCCGGATGTGAACATGAGGAAAATATGAACTCACTGAGAACATCCTTGTGGGTAATTCAATAAGTTGGGTGCCATTTGCCACCATAACAGTAGAATCCTTTTGTTTAGGAAAAATACTAAACAAAATTCAAGGGAGGTATACCCTGTGAAAATCTAGGATGGTTTTCTTGGAAAAGGAAATATAGGTTGTCTTGGGAACCTTGTTACTATATGGAAGTAGTGGGTTGATTAAAAATGGTAAATGGGAAATATCAATGAAAGAAGAAATGTATTCCATGAATAAGAATAAAACATGGGACTAGTAGAACTTCCAAATGGAAAAAAAAATTGTTGGTTGTAAATGGGTCTACAAATTGAAAAAAGTTGTTGATAAACTTGAAAGGTACAAAGAAAGAGTGAAAATAAAAAGGGTATTCTCAAAAGGAATATATTGATCTCCATGAAAATTGCTCACCAACTGTGAAGCTTGTTTTTATTCATGTAATGTTAGTACTAGTTCGTCCACTTGATCTTGAGTTAGAGAAAGTAGATCTTAAAAAATATTTCTACATAGAGATTCATATGAGGAAATATTTATGGAACAACTAGAAAATATTATTTGGTATGGATAAGGAAGGTTTTTTTGCAAGTCATTTTATGGAATGAAGTATATTCCTATGCAATGGTACAATAATTTGGCATTCCTTCATGGTGAGCCATAGTTTTACAAAAAGTGTATTTGACCATTGTGTTTACTTGAAATCTTAGAAAATTGATATATTCATTAACTTGGTGTTATATGTTTATGATAAGCTTATAGCAAGAAAAATCATGGTTGAGATCAATATGTTAAAGGCTCAATTTGCTAATGTATTTGATATGAAATAACTAGGAACATCAAAAAAAAAATGGGCACAAACATACATAGAGATAAGAAACAAGGTAAGATTTGGTTATCACAATAAAAGTATGTGGATAAGATACCGATAAAATTTGGTATGATTAATGTGAAACTACTAAACATCCCTCTGGATTCCTATTTTAATGTTTATTCAAATTGATCTCCTAATAGTACATAAGAAACATATTGTATGTATCACGTATCATATGCTAGCTTAGTAGGATATTTAATGTACGTGATGTTATGTATAAGAAAATATATTTCTCTTGTAGTTCATGTTATTAGTAAATGCATGGAAAATATATGTAGCATGCATTAGGAAACAATGAAACGGATATAATGATTATCTTAGAGGCACAAGTGATTATTTTATCACCTATAATGGTTCTAGTGATTAAGTTTGTGGATGTGTTGATTCAAACTATTCAACTGATTTGAAAAAAAGAGATATATTTTAGGCTATGTATTTACTCTTGTAAGTGGACCTATTTGTTAGATTTGAAAGGTTGAAGAAATAGTTGATTTAACCATTATTGAGGCACAATATATAATTGTCTCATATGCATGCAAAAAGGAAACTTGGTTAAAGTTTTTATTCGGTGAGGTTATAAATATATAGGCCAAGGTGAATGTATTTTTTGAGAGTCATAATGTTATATGTTTCCAGCGAGAGCCGCATGTGAACATGAGGAAAATATCAACCCATCGAGAACTTCCTTTAGGGTAATTCAATAAGTTGGGTGCCATTTGCCACCATCACACTCGAATCCTTATGTTTAGGAAAAATCCTAAACAAAATTCAAGGGAGGTATACCCTGTGAAAATCTAGGATGGTTGGCTTGGAAAAGGAAATATAGGAGTTAATGCGTTACATTGGGAAAAACAATCTAAGAAAACAAATTAGAAAACATTTCAACTGATTCTGAATAAACGAAAGAATAGACCAATGTCTTTAAAGGATACAACAATGTAGTCACAAAGAGATTGCAATATACGATAAAAGATTACCTTACCGGTAGAAAATATATGTTCTCTAAGTTACTAGAAAGAATGGGGAAAGAAATTTTTGAACTTGACAAGGTGTGGACTGAATTTTCTTTCTAAATTGAGTTTTATCAAATTGTGACCATGATTGGTGCAAGGATCGACTAATTTTTAAAACTAAATTTGTTAAGGGAAACCTAGTTTCTAATATACTAGAAGGTACATGGAAAGAAGCTTTTGTGGTTAAGTGTGGTTCTACATAAGAAGGGAACTATATTGGATTCATGGGGGTATCTCAAACACTAACACCAATCTAGGTTCTACCTTGATGAGTCCCCATAGTCACTACGTAGTCGATTCCCCCTCACCCTGGATTTTTCCAATAACTGAAAAATAAAGAAGAAATCACATGAATTTTTTTCTATTGGGAGGATGATTTTAATTAATTGCAACTTAACATGCATCCAAATTAATTTCAATTGAAATCACAAGTTGAATAATTACTACTTAAACAAATTAGAAAAAATGACTATGGTAAGATAATTAAAAAAAGGAAAAAAAAGTTTATGCATGAAAATTGTTAAGATTTCATATGCTTAGCTAGATATCATTAGTATTTAATCCAAATTCACAGCAGTAGCATATTCATAATCACTGAAAGAAACAAAATCACAAGATAGACACAATATTTATCTTGAGAAGCCCTCAAGGGGAAGAAAACCCAAAAAAATGTCCTATGTATCAGATGTATAAAATCGCTATAGCAAGGCATTTTGAGTATTTAAAAAAAATTACCCTCTCATAAGCAGCATCATTTCTTTTGCATTGTATGCTCCCAACAAGTAGTTACTAGTTACAACTACTTTTCCTTCGTCGAAACAAAAACAAAGTTGATTTGGCCAACAAAAGAGTGGTTACCCTCTCCCATGATGAGACATGAATCCCCTCGTGCTAAGTTTCAGCTGCACAAAGATAAGGAATGTAGCACGTGTCAAAGTGATGGCAGAAGGTAGGGTGTATATTAGTCGTTGGATCGACTGAGTATGGGAAGATGTTGTGGTATGATGGAGTCATTTTTATGACCTCACATAGCATATGTCAGTGATATTGGAAAGGATGGTGAGCATCATTCTCATCGTACCACTCACTTCATACTCTACATCGATGAGATACATATGAATACCTCACGAGATATCACAAATGTGCCACGGGCCCAGTCCATGGGATGGGGTTGATAAGAAACATAAATTCATGTTTCCTATCAGTCTATGCATCGAAATCTCTCTCTATCAAGAAAAACTGATTTGGCCACCAATAGGGTGTCTACCCTCTCCCCTTATGAGAGTACACGACTCCACTCATCCTAAGTTTCATCTCCACGAAGATAAGGAAGGCATCACGTGTCAAATTGATGGAGGAAGGTATAGTGTATATGAGACATTGGCTGGATTGAGTATGGGAAGACACTATGGTACAATGGATGCATTTGTGAACCATCGCATCCTATATTCCGATGATATTGGAAAAAAGGTAAGAAGCATCCTCGGTGTACCCCTCACTTCATGGTCCACATCAACGAGATATGGAGGAATGGATTAGTAGGAGATATCAAAATCATGCCACACAATCCCAGTCCATGGGATGGGATTCATAAGAAACAAAAATTCAGGTTTATTGTCATTGTATGCATTGATCTCTCTATCTCCCGTCTCGAAACGACAGTTAGTATGCTAAATAAAGGACTGTGCTTAGAATAGTTCTCTATCCCCTTTTTGCCATGTATTCAAACGAATAAATCCATTATTGCTTCCTGAAACATGCAATAGCAGCCATGGGAAGAAATGTTTGGTGCATCAAAGAAGATCTGAAGGCCCAAAAATGAAAATAGAGACATTGCTCAGAGGACACCAATGAAAATCTAGAGTAGCTCGAGGAATTTTTCCATGAAACAAGAGTCGTCCAAAAGTACTTTGAGGCGTCCACTAAATCCTAGCTGAAGGAGAATACTAAGGCCACCTAGGAACGTGCGAATCGATAGAATCAGGCCACTGAGGAACTTGGGAATCGATTGCTACAAGTAGAAATTGAAATGGGTGCTATGGAATTCAAACATCATGTCCTTCATGAAGTGGAATATAAGAAAAAGAATGAAGAAGGGAATGTTAAAGTATCCTAACTTCGAAAGATATTCTATTGTAGTTTTCTTGTATTCTCCTTTGGATATTTTATTCCTCCATTCGGAGATGTCCTTGATGTAATTGTTCATGTAAAAGTCACGAGGAAAACCCTCTGTTGTAAGTCAGGGAAATAGTACCAATAGTAGTAATATATAAAATATATTTTTAAGTCTCCCAAGGTAGGTCGGCCCTAATTAGGGAACCTAGATGACCTAGTTAGTTATTTGAGACACTCACCTAATGAAAATAAATAGGTGAGGTGCCTCTCTCATTCTCACACATCTTACACTCATGTATTGCGCTGGAGAGAGAGAGAGAGAGAGAGAGAGAGAGAGAGAGAGAGAGAGAGAGAGAGAGAGAGAGAGAGANTTGTTGTTGGGGTCTTACACTGTCTGGGTTGAATTCTATACCTAGGCAGTTTTGTGTGGTTTTCTCCCTTATGGTTTCACTGAGAAAAAACTTTGTGTTCTCTTCTGTTGCGGAATTTGTCTTTATTTCAGTGATCCTTTGATTATGGTTATGATGTTATGATGCTAAATTTTTTATATATTGTATAACCAATAAAAATATAACATGGTATCTGAGCCATCCTGAAAGAATTCTTTGTGCAGCTGAAACAGTGTTACAACTACAACTATTGAAGATTAGAGTTTCATGCTTGAAAACCTAAAAGACAAAAACTAGTAATTTTGGGAATTTCGCTATATCTCGAGATTGGATAAGGATGAGGAGACAAAAATTTTAAAGGCCAAATATTATCTAGGTATGTACCCTTTGTAAATGTTTCAACCTCATATTCTTTATATTCTAGGAGATATGATTCCTCCAATTCAAGGTTCCAGCCTCTTCCAAGATTCAACCTTAAACAAGTGACCTAGGGATAATTGCTTTATCTCAGGCTACGAAAATAAAAATGAAATTTCAAAATATGTTACAGATAGGTCACAGACTTTATTTTGTATAGAAAAAGTTTTACACCTTGAAGATGAACCAGCGACATGTGTTAGTCCGTATAATTTCACTATGTTAAACAGTACTGAAATACATCACCTTGCGAAAATTATCATAAGTCCCAATTGGTGAAACAAATTCTTCTCTAAACTGCGGTTTTGGAAATAGGATAGGTGAGGCTCTCTATGGATGAATTTTCAGACATAGAGGAGTAGTAACTTCATAGATATCACATAAATAAGATCAGTCATTTCTGTAAAAGAAACCAAGAAAAACTAGGGCTTCCTGTTTCGGGCACTTCCTTCCACCAATCAATTGAAGAAGTAGGACCATAAAATTTTCCCTAGGAGAGTACATATCTCTATGTAAGAAGTTTCTCCTTTTATGTACTTTCATCTTTTTACCTAACACTGCTGTCGGAGTAAACTAAGGCATCAGATATTTTACAATTCTCTCCATAGTTTTGGGAAAATAGGTATGTTTCTCATCTTTCCTTGAGGAGGCACATCTTTCCATACAATCAGATCTAAAAGATACCTAAGTTGAAAAATTAGGGTTTGTCTATCAAACCCTAGGTCCACTAGAAGTAGTCTTTCAAAATATCCTTCAAGAAAGCATCAAGTTGAAGCATCCTCACTGGTAAGTTTCATCCTCTCTATTTCCATTTTAGGTTCTCATTTTTATCATAATGATAAGCAATACCAAGCTTGAGGACAAGCTTGAAAGAGTCGAGAGATTCTAAGCATGTAATTACAGAGTGCTTACCATACTTGAAGAAGCATTCCATGAAGAACTATGTCAAAGAAGAATCTGTAAATCAAGACAGAGATAATGTCAAAGAAAAACAAAAGAATGACCTAGTCAAAACAAAGATGAGTATTTCTGTCTCCATTGGATCTCACATATATCATCCTTGAAGACTCCCAAGGATATGTTCGATGCAATGAAAAGTATGTAAAAATTTGACCTTGAGAACTAAAAAATGTTAAGGTGCAATGTCAAAAAACATTCAATGATTACTTTACAAGAAAATCTCATCTTAAGGAGGAATCAGAAGTCATTGAAGGCAATGACAAAGAAGGAGAAGCATAAATTACAACTTTGAATGGTCTTCGAAATTCAATCAAGAGATTTGTTCTAGTAGGAATAAAACACATGGATAAATGCATGATTGATTGAATAATAGATAACAATCAATCCCTAAGAACTCAGGACACGAAGAGAAATAGCTAGAAGGAAGAACATTCCCACCAAGAATAAAAGGACACTTTGCGAAAGAATGTTCCAAGAAGGAAGAATGGAAGGATGATATGTTCTAGAAGTACCAGTCGATCATACAGAATGATGTTTGGATATGATCTCAATACATCAAGGGAATTTTTATGAAGTCTTCCAAGTAGATCTATAAGGTTGAGTATACCACCGATTGGAGGATCAAAAGATATGAAGTAAGGTTAGTGTTTTCTATCAATAGAGAGAGTCAACTGTGGCAAGACACTGCTCTAGGAACTAGAGACACCTCTAGTAGTGGATATTACACTAATAAATTGGTGTAATCAAAGTAGAACAAATCAAACAACCTATATGGTCAATATGGTTTGAGACACTCTACAGAGAACCACCTATGCAAAGAAGGATTTGTACAAGCTCAATAGGAACCCATGGGATAGAACATACAATGACATGAAAAACTTGAGGATCAAATAGAGTGATGGAGATTCCAAATTGTAATACAAGGTTGAAGATAGAATCCTATAAAGGACAAATGAAAACTTGCAACAAATATTAAGATGAAGGATCCTGATGTCTAGTGACCTTGGTAAGTGACATAGATGGATACAAAGAAGACTAACAATATAGGAGGCTACCTGTCACCCCAATGTCCTAATAGAGATGTAGAGGGAGGATGGTGCTCCACATCAGAGGGATTGAATATGGTAGATATCAAAGTTAAAGAATCTTGACATGATTCTTGAGATTAGAGGTATGATGAAATCTAGAAGACAATTTACTTATGCAAGTAAAATATACAGAGAAAATGGTGTGGTACATAAAGGGTACTGCAAAGGTATGATGGCTCGATTGAGTTGGTAGTACTACGTACTCCAACATATGGTATAAAGAAGAGTATTTCTCTCAATACAACCAAGGATGAATATATTGCAGATGAGAAGAAAGCAAGTAAATATTCCTCGAGTAATGAGGAATATGATTTAGAATAATTATACTAATAAATATGAAGACTATACTCTTATCCATTTTGTCATTGGATAAGAAGGGATGCACTAGTAGGACATAAAGACACAATCCTATGTGATATATGGTGTAAGAATACTTGCTCAATATTTCCTATCAAGAGAAAGATAGGACCAAGTCCTCAGAATCAGACGATGAAGTTGAACACATTTGGTAGAGACTCTAGTAATTCAAGAAGACAAAGATCAATATGGAGTCTACCAAACAACCAAAGATAAGTATTTGAATTTTCATTTCCTATATATCTAATTGTTCAATATATGTACATAGATATGTTTCTAGATTCAGGAAATGTATTATGCACGTTAGAATATTTGCAGTATACTACTAATATGCAGGTGATGGGTAAGTGGCTTATGTTGTTGTACAACGTTCCATTTCTACTTATGAAATAATGTCTTGGAAAGATGGAAGAAATATGGAAAGTTACTGAATATATATGATTGATGCATTAGCGGAAATAGTTCCATAATTATATATATATTTATGCATTAGAATTTGACATTATGAATATGTTACAAAATGTTTCTAATCATACAATTGTATTTCACTTGTAGGAATGATTGAATGCAATCACCTACAAGAGAAGAAATGATGAAGTTGTAGATGCATGATGCAGTTGCAGATAAGAATGATGCAGTTATAGATGCACAAAAGAAGAATGACACAAGTTTTGAATGTATGATACCATTGAGGAAGTACAAGAAAAGAATGATGCAGTTACACATACACAAAAGAAGAATGATGCAATTTGTAAATGTACAATGCAATTGCGGATGTACAAGAAGAGAATATTAAAGAAAAAGTTGCAGAAAGGAGCCATAAATATCAAGCATGTTCCTACAAAGGAAGAAGTGGTAGATGTGTTGACTAAGCCTTTGGCTTGTGTAAATTTTGAATACTTTTGAGACCAGCTTGGTGTAGTATGAAAGGACCTCTATTGGAAGTGTGAGTGATGATAAATGGAGAAAGGATGCATTGGTGAGTAGCTTAGTATAGAGTAGGGTAAGTCTAGCTAGGACGGTTTGGCCCAAAAGGGTTAGTCTGACGAGGCCTGTTGATCCCAAGGGGATTAGTATCTCTGGCTAGATCAGTTTAACCCAAGTGGGTTTGTAATCCAGTACAAGTCTTGTTGGTCCCCAAGAAGCTCCATCTCTCTAACTAGGCTTGTTAGCTTGAAAGGGTTAGGAAGTTAGAAAAACTGACTAAGTGTATCTACCATAAAACTCACTGTGATGCTGCTCCGAGATAGTTAGAGGGAAGGATGGTTTTTACAGTATTGATATAATGTTGAGATGTGTAGTTCAGTAATGTTATACTGATGAATGTTGATATGTTTAGCTCATTATTGTTATACTGATGGTTGCTGAGATTATTGGTTCAACATTGATATGATGATTGTTAAGATGTTTGATTCAATATTGTTATATCGATGATTGTTGAGATGGTTGCTTCAGTATTGGTATACTGATGATTGATGAGCCTGTGTGCTTTAGTATTGTTATAATAATAGTTGAGATGATAGTTTCAATGTTGTTACACTGATTGTTGAGATGATTATTTCAATGTTATCACATTGATGATTGACGATTGTTGAAATGATTGATTGAGATAGTTTTGGTGTTTCTACACTGATAATTGGTGATTGTTGAGATGATTACATTGATGATTGCTGAGATAGTTTCAATATTCCCATATTGATGTAGCAATTTCACTATTTTATTACTCATGATTGTTGATTTATTGAAATTTTAAGTGTTCTTATACTGATGTAGTAGGTTCAGTATTCTCATACTTATTATTGTTGATTGATGAGATGATTGATAGTTTAAGTATTCTTTTACTAATGTAGAAAGCTCAGTATTTTTATACTGATGTTGATGTAGCAATTTCAATATTTCTATACTAATGTTGATAAGATTGTTTTAGTATTTCTATACTGATGATGGTGAGGTAATTTCAATATTTCTATACTGATATTGATGATGATGTTGCTTCAGCATTTGTATGATGATGTTGATGATGTGGTTATGGTCCCAACACCTTTGACATAGGTTGGTTATGGTCCCAACCTATGATAACCTTTTAACCAACCTAGTAAGGTCAAAAGTCTTCTTAGTTGTGTTGTGACATTCAACGTTCATTAAGGGTTATGTCGCATTATGATGCTTATCAAGGGTTAGGTTCGAATGCAACGTTATCAAGGGTTATATCACATTACGACATTAAGCCATGGTTTATTATGTTTGGTTGGTATATGTCAACACAACCAAATATGTGACACATTAATAATGTGATAGTGGGCATTTAATAAGTGTTATGCCGCATTGTGATGTTTATCACATGTTATGTTACATTAGAAACATTTTTCAAGGGTTATGTCAAATTGTGATACAGTGTCAAGGGTTATGTTACATTGCGATAATGCCCAAGATGTGACACAATAATAGTGTCTTTGGATCTTTAAAAAAATTATTTAGGAATTTTATTGATATATATATATATATATATATATATATATATATATATATATAGTTGTTCGACAAAAGAAATGGTTTAAACCATCCACATTCTACATAGAAATGTAGAATGTTATGTTGCATTGTGATGTTTATCAAGGTTTACGCTTCACTGTGACACTATCAAGTGTTATATCGCATTACGACATTAAGGCATGGTTTGTTATAGTGTTTGGTTGGTATATGTTCAAACAACCAAAGATGTGACACATTAATAATGTGTCTTTGGACGTTTAGAAGATTTATTTAAGAATTTTCTTGGTACACACACACACACACACACACATATATATATAGTCATTTGACAAAAGAAATGGTTTAAACCATCCACATTCTATAATGTAGAATGTTATGTCACATTGTGATGTTTATCAAGGTTCATGTTTCAATGTGACGTTATCAAGAGTTATATCACATTACGACATTAATACATGGTTTGTTATAGTGCTTGGTTGGTATATGTCAACACAACTAAAAATGTGACACATTAATAATGTGATAGTGGACGTTTAATAAGCGTTATGTCGCACTGTGACATTTATCATAGGTTATGTTACATTAACAACATTTATCAAGGATTATGTCACATTGTTATATTTTTCAAGGGTTATGTCACATTGCGATCATGCCCAATATGTGATATTTGTCAAGGGTTATGTCACATTGTGATCATGCCCAAGATGTGACAAATTAATAATATGTCTTTGGATGTCTAGAAATATTTTTTAAGAATTTTCTTGAGATATATATAGTCGTTTGACAAAATAAATGGTTTAAACCATCCACATTCTAAAGAGTAATGTAGAATGTTATGTCACATTGTGATGTTTATCAAGGTTACATTTCACTGCGACATTATCAAGGGTTATATCACATTACAATGTTAATCCATGGATTGTTATAGTGTCGCTTGGTATATGTTAACACAACCAAATATGTGAGACATTAATAATGTGATAGTGGGCATTTAATAAGCGTTATGTCATATTGTAATGTTTACCATAGGTTATGTTACATTAATGGCATTCATCAAGGGTTATGTGACATTGCAATAATGCCCAAGATATGACACATTAATAATCTGTCTTAGGATGTTTAGAAAATTTCTTTAAGAATTTTCTTGGTATATATATAGTCGTTTGACAAAACAAATTGTTTAAACCATCAACATTCTACATAATAATGTAGAATTTTATGTTGCGTTGTGATGTTATCAAGGTTTATATCACATTATGATGTTAATCCATGGTTTTTTATATTGTTTCGTTGGTATATGTCAACACAACCAAAGATGTGGCGCATTAATAATGTGATAGTGGGTGTTTAATAAGCATTATGTCGCATTGTGACGTTTATCACAGGTTATGTTACATTAGCGATATGCATCAAGGGTTATGTCAGATTGTGATATTTGTCAAGGGTTATAATGCCCAAGATGTGACACATTATTAATGTGTCTCTGTATGCTTAGAAAAT
>LPNX010557741.1:25276-49805 GCA_001517045.1 Pseudotsuga menziesii
CGTTTATCAAGGTTTATGTTTTACAGCGATGTTATCAAGGGTTATATCACATTATGATGTTAAGACGAGGTTTATTATAGGGTTTGGTAGGTATATGTCAACAAACCCAAAGATGTGACACTTTAATAATGTCATAGTGGGTGTTTAATAAGCGTTATGTCATATTGTGACATTTATCACAGGTTATATTACATTAGCAACATTCATCAAGGGTTATGTCACATTGTGATATTTATCAAGGGTTATTTCACATTGCGATAATTCCCAAGATGTGACACATTAATAATGTGTCTTTTGATCTTTAGAAAATTTCTTGTTACATTATCAACTATGGCGACGTGGCTCACCAAAGTCAACCACGGTTAAGTATGTGAAAAATGATGTATTTTTCTATCACGTTAAGACATTTACTTTTGAAAAGTGAAAAAACTTCATCTGTGTACACAAACAATGTTTTGATATTAAGCTATGAACGTTTTATAATAAACGATCAAAATTTGATGAAACAATTGCACTTTAATGTTATGATCGGTGCAAAATTAAAATTTTAGATCGATTTATTCTTTTAGTTATGTTGTGACATTCAACGTTCATTAAGCGTTATGTCGCATTGTGGTAGTATCAAGTGTTATATCATATTACGACATTAAGCCATGGTTTGTTCCAGTGTTTGGTTGGTATATGTCAACACAACCAAAGATGTGACAAATTAATAATGTGATAGTGGGCGTTCAATAAGGGTTATGTCACATTGTGATGTTTATCACGGGTTATGTTACATTAGCAATGTTCATCAAGGGTTATGTCACATTGTGATATTTGTCAAAGGTTATGTCGCATTGCGATAATTCCCAAAACGTGACACATTAATAATGTATCTTTGGATTCTTAGAAAAATTGTTGTTGCATTATCAAATAAAATGATCAAATACTCATTATTTGAACTCGTAACCTCCTTTACAACATGTAACTTCATAACAAGTAAATCGCCAATAAGCCACACCCATGGCAACAATAATATTTTATTATTACTTTGATTATTATATTTTAGTTAAATACAATATTTATATAATAGTATAATATAATATCATTAATAATTCTATAAGTATTTGATTAAAATATAACATTATAATTCAATGACATTACTTTCATTAATTATTATATTATTAATTACTTAATATAATTTTATTAATGTTATTTTATTTAACGATACGATTTTTTCATCAATTGTATATTATAAATATTTAATTAAAATTATAATATTATAAATAGTAATATTTAAAACATCACATTAATTATATTTATTTTAAAAATTATTCATAATTGATTATTATAATAAATAACTATTAAATAACTATAATCTATTCTAAAATAAATTGTTTGAGAGTAGAATAAATTGTTTTATAGTTTATATTTTGATAATATTAATTAACTATTAAATAATAATTTTTATTTAAAGTTTATATTTGTATTTTAAAACATAAATACATTTTTTTATTATTTAATATCTCAAATGTTTTGTTTGGGTATCATCATCATTCAATTGAAAAAACATCTTTATATATAACCATAGTCTTCATCAAATCAAACATTAACCATGAATTAAAAATAATCAAATGCTCATCATTCAACTTATCACAATCTATAAAGTAATCTAATAATTATGTCTCCTATACATTAATCATTTAAAAACTAATAGTATAATAATTAATTGTAGCATATTAATTTATTCTTATTTTGGAGATATGTCTATGGGCTCACCTGTTACTAGCAACAACCGCATTAATTTATTAATGTGTTTGAGTACGCTGATAGGTGTAAATTAGTCACATACTATAGGAAAAAACATTAATATAAGAAGTATGTTCCTAAATTTATGCTTATGGACATATTGAAACACATTAATAAATTAATGTAGTTGTTGCTAGTTAAATGAATTCAAAAAAATCTAAAATACAAATTTAGTAGTAAATGCAAAACTAATTTAATTATATTTATATGATAATAAATATAAAATAATTTAATTATATTTGTATTAAATTAAAATTTAATTCCAGATGTTTTTTACATTAGTAGTCACTTTATTTTACATGTTAATTGACTACAAGGTAACTACTTTTTTGCGTTATCTGCGACTTTATTTTAAATGCCATTTAACTACTTTGTAAATATACAGATGTGAACTACTTTGTAAATAATATATTTTATTCAGGATCGAGTAATATCATGTTTATAGATTACTAATATGCTACTAATATGCTGTAAGAGTAGGAAAATATTTTAATTGATATTAGTTTTGAGTGGTTTTTTACTTAATACATTTAGTTTAGAATATCCCTAAAATATACAAAAATCTAAAGTCTTGAAAAGATAAATATACAAAAATCTAAAGTCTTGAAAAGATAAATGATTACGGAATAAAATCGTTTCCCAAAAAATACAAATATAAAGTCATTAAAATACAAATTATTACCCATTGAAACTAGAAGACGTAATATTTCTACGCGGTATTAAACATTTATACCTATCTAATTAATAATCAACTTTGTAATCCAGATTCTTCGAACATTTGGACACTTTGAACAAAGTAAAGTTTCCAATATGACCGGGAAAGCCAATGGGCGGGATAAGTGGAAATAAACTAATATTAAAATACATTGGGCTAATAATATCTTCGAAGACAATTTTAACAAATTATAATCAAAAGAAAGGGAAAACATTATTTCTAACCTTTTTTAAGAAAAAAGGTTCTGCGATAAAATTATTTAAAATGTAAATACAATAACATTATTGTCATATAATATTAAAAGTCCAGTACGGTTAATGGTGTCTAGTTTCAATCCTACCTTGTCTTCATCATCTTTATCATGGTGTAACTCTCAAGGAATATCTCTGGTATCCGGCTTCGAAGGAATATCACTTGTATCTTCATTTCTGGAAAACCTCCCCCTCACTCATGGTTGGCTATCAACTAATGTTTTCCTGCATGCATACTGCAAAGATAAGCTTTCCATGAAGACATATATGAAAAGTACATTGTAGTATTATGAACAAATAGAGAACCAAGTTGAGAATCTCAACAACAAGAATACCTTATAGAGAACTAGGGGAGTGGTTTAAATAATAATTTTAAATTATAAATTAGTAATAATCATATTAATTTATTAATGTGTCTGAATATGTTTATAGGCATAAATTTACGCACACACTTTTTATATTAATGTTTTTCTTTATAGTATGTGCCTAATTTAGGCCTATCAAAGTATTCAAACACATTAATAAATGAATGTTGTTGTTTCTAGTACGGGTGGGCCCATGTAACACCCTGGTTTTGAACCCGTTGCATTAGATGTATATGATGTATATATTGTGAATAATCATGGTGCGAAGCTAAAGGCCAAGGCCCCACCATCGATTGGTTATGTTATGTTTCAGATTGAAATTGTTCACCGATGGTATATCGAGGCATGCGGCATACATATTAAGTTTTGTCATCATGTAAATATACATCTTTAATTAAATGAACCCAACCAGCTATTCTCACTGTAACCATAATGAAAAGGGCATGATTTTCCCAAGGATAAGGGGGGGAAATTGTTAAACCATGAACCAATGGGGAAAAAGCCATGTGCCATCTTCCCTTGTCTTATCCAACTACCACCATTAAAGAAACTGTTGCTGTTAGTTGGGGCAGTTATGGCTGGGGGTGGGGTGTGACAGGACTGTCAGTCCTTGCCCACACGCACACTCCACTCTCTCCACTACTACGCCATTCTCTCCATAGTCTGTTCATCCTCACGTAGAGACATTAGTCTGACTGTTCCCACGCACCATCTTCTTTCTTGGTTTGGCCTCACGCAGCCAGGAAGCGAGGAGCCGTTTTGGATGTCATTCACGTTTCCACAGAGTGGTATCTAGCATGTTTTCCATCCAAATTATGGAGGTCTGAGGTCAATTTCCCTCACGCACAGGTTGGAAGTCTGTATCTTCTTGCCCAATGTGGTATGTGTAAGTTTTTCCCTTGGTGGCTTCGTTGTCCACGACGGATGGTTGTTTCTCCACATTGTGAGCTATGTTGCTAATATGTTTTGAGACTACAGTAAGTTGCTTGGGAGTTGTTTTGGCCACGATAGAGCCAAGAATGACTTAGGAGTCATTTTCCCTGTCTAAGCTGTAACTGCTGATTGATTGCATGCATGCAAAGGTTGGTATTCAGACTATGTTGGGAGCAAGGATGGGGGCTTGGTTTGCTTGATAAACCTGGTGTGTTTGGAAACCACACAAATAGAGCTAGAGGGCTGGCTTTCTTTTCCACAAACCCTGAATAGCACTGGAAGGAAAGTCAGGGCCTAAGGGACTGTGTAGCAGAGAAGGGACTGATTCCTTGTGTTGGGTGTGTGTGGGTGTCATAGAAGCCATGCTAGTTCTAGTGTAGATGTTCCTAGCTCTGTAATGGGCTCACCAGCTTAGCATTTAGCCTTTCTTAGCTCCTTGATGGCTTGATAAACCCAGCTGTGTTGGCTTGGCTGTGTTTTATGTATCCTTGGCTATGTGTAAGCCTACTTGTTCCTTATTCCTTGGGGGATTATGCCCAGCTCGGGGGTGGCAGCATTGCTGAGAGATTTAGGAGCATGTTAGCCTATGGTTGGGAGGAACGTTGCAGCGACATCGCTGGTTGCAAATCGAGTTCTTTATGAGATAAGTAATCTTGTCTATTTTACTTCTACAATCATACTACTATTAATGAATATGATGAACATGTTGAATGCTTATATGAATGTATGTTGCTTCTGTTGTGTATGATAAATAATTATGTATCTGTATGTTCTACTTCAATGCATTTTGTTTCAACATTTTATGAACGCACATGTTCATGGGGCTGGTTGCCCAGATGGTTAATGCCATGGTAGCATCATCTTCATCGGTCGGAGGGTTAGGGACGCTACAGTGTGGTATCAAAGCTTGCAAGCTGCAGCACGGGCCTCTATGGGCCATGAATAACCAGTTAGCAAAGGCATGCTGCCTTTCTGCCCAGCAGAAATTGGTGAATGACTGGGAAATTCACCAATTTTTTCTAAGTGTCTGAACTGTTGAATCATTAGAAAACTTAGTGGGAAGGACTTCCAATGCAACAAAGAGCTAGGAGGAAGCACACCCGATGGAGGACAGTTGGAAGGAAAATTGCAGAAAATTTTCTAAGTGTTCATCATTCGTCGGCGGAAAATAGTTGTTGGGTTTGTCGATGCCACAAAAGAATTTAGCTATTGTCCATCTGCCGTTGCGACTGCCGTGTGGACTAGCCCTCCGATGATTAGAGGTGCAATTGTCGATCAAGAAGGAATCAAAGATGAGGAGCCACCGTTGCGGTTGTTGATCAAACTAACCCGCCAATGCTTTAGCCTTCCACTCATCGATGCCGAGGTGTTAGTGGATTATGGAGATGACAGTGTCAGCGGAAGGTAGAGAAAGTTTTTGCCGACAGAAGAAGAGAAAAATTTTCAAAAATTGTCTAAGTGTCATCAGTGATCAGCGATGGTTAGCTGTTTGGATCGGCAAAAGTTAGTGGTTTGTATGCCCACCATTGCGGAAGCCTAGAGCACTAGCCTTCCGACAAGAAGAGACTGTCGATGTCGATCATGTTATGCCTTAGTAGATTTGGCCGCCGATCGAAATAAGATCGAAGATGGTGGGCCGCTGTTGTGGCTTCCTAGAAGACTAATCGTCCGACGCAATAACATAGCCGATTGCCGACACAGAGGAGGTATAGTGACTTGGATCGTCGATGAATAGAAGATGGAAGAGTTGATGCCGCGAAATACAAGGCAAGAAGAAAATTAAAATTTTCTCTAAGGCACGAGATCATCAGCCATCGAGAAATGATAGTGGATCAGATCGTCGATTGAAAAAATTTCAATGAAGGTGACCCGCCGTTTCAGCTGCTTAGTCAACTAGCCCTCCGATGCCACAACAACTAGTGCTTCCGATCACCGATAGAGTTACGGCTGCGAAAGACTTAAGGAGAATAGTCATTGACATCACCGATCGAAAGTCGAGACGTTTGCCCACGGAAGCCGAAGTAATAACACTTTCCACCGTTGTGGCTGCTCAAAGGACTCTGCACCCGATGCACAGTCAACTTGGTCACCAATGCAGATCAAGAGTTTGGCTATTTGCCCACCAAAACGCCGAAAAAATTGTGCAGAAGAGACCCGATGAAGAGAAGGAAACTTTGGGTTTTTTGAAGTGGAAATTCTCTCAACAAATTCTAACTGTTTTAACAGATTTCAGCAAACTGTCCATGGTCACAGAGCTAAATATGAAATAGAGAAAATTGTGTGTTTTAGCATAATTGTTGTTTTATGAATTTCCAGAAGAAAAGGTAAGTAATTTTGATCTATATTAATAATATGCATGTAACAATTTGCTACGAATACATTTGCAGAACTTTAGATAACTTCCAAGAGAAGTACTCCTGAAAGAACACTGTGGTAAAGCCAGAGGTGGTTCATTCATGAGAACCCATGAATGGTATGATGGTTAGGATTCTTACGAGCAAGTAGAGGATGCCATGGGAGAAAATGTTCGTAATGGAAATGATGACATAGAGTCTAATGGAAGGAGATTCCAGGGGACACCGTTCGAGGTTGCAGCCACCATGAGAAGCTTGATTAAAGCCCAGGAAGAGCAGCAGTAGTTGAATGCTGCAATGTTGCAGAGTTTGATAAACTTGCAAAGAAAGATAGACTCTGGACGAGGTACCGCAAGACCAAAAGGTAGTAAAATCAATACTAGGAGAAGGAGAAGGACTTCTAGTGGATCATCTGACTCCGAAGAATCTAGAGGGGATTCAAGTTCTTCTTCTCATAACAGAAAAAGAAAGAGACACCATAGGGATCGCTCTTGGGATGAATTTAAGAAAGCTAAACCTCATACATTTGATGGTAAGGTAAAGACTGGACAAGAGGCCGAAGCTTGGCTTCTTGGGATAAAGAAGTACTTTCAAGTGCATGATTATTCAGGAAACATGAAGGCAAGAGTTTCCGTATTCAATCTAAATGGAAATGCATCCATTTGGTGGGAACACTTCAAGCAAGTAAAGAAGATCAGTGAAAGGAGGCTTAAATGGAAACATTTCAAGAAGTATTTCAAGCAGAAATACCTCTTTGACAGGTATTATGATGACAAGATTAAGGAGTTCCATGAGTTGAGATTGGGACAGTAGACCATGGAAGAGTATGCAAATAAGTTTTTGGAGCTGTTGAGGTATGTCTAGTACATCAGAGATGAAAAACTGAATGTCCAGCGTTTTCTGAGTGGATTACCTTAGTCTTACAAAGATAGAATTGAGTTTTATGAACCTAGAACTCTTGAAGAAGTAATAAGGAAGGCTAATTATTGCTACGAGCAAAGCAAAGGTAAGCTGGATTACCACAAAGCATGGAAGGACAAGAAGAATGAGAATTTTGACCAAATAAAGAAAGGTTTTCAAACCTTCTAACTTCAGGAATTAGTAGAAGTAGCCATCCCAAGCTGCGAGTAAAACAGTTGGAGTGATAGGAGAAAAGCATAAAGATCCACAACATAATAGAGGGCCACTTCAATGTTGGAAATGTGGAGGACCCCACATGCGTAGAAATTTCCCACTCGAGAATGAGAGTGCAATACCGGCTTATAACATTCAAGAAGAAAAAACAGTGGGTCAAGTAGCAAGGGTAGTCCCTAGGATCTATGCAGCACTGGAGGACCTCCAGGAAGATCCCCACTCAGCTGTAGTTGAAGTAGCAGGTAAGATTGTTGAACAGTCTGTTTCTATTTTGATTGACCTTGGTTCCACTCAGAGATACATTACTCCTATAGTAGTGGAGATTTGTTCCTTTAAGAAAGTAAAGCATAGGAAGTCTTGGTTAGTTCAGCTAGCCATTGGAACTAAGAGAAAGGTTAGTGAAGTGGTGGAAAAATGTCCATTGGTCATGGATGGATTGGTCACTTGTGTAAATCTAAATGTTCTACCGATTGGTTCCTATGATGTTCTCATTGGAATGGATTGGTTAGAATCTCACAGGGTAAAGCTTGACTTCTACAATAAGACTTTTGAATGCATGAATGAAGAAGGGAACCTAGTAGTTGAGAAAGGTATTCCAAAGGTGATTTCAGTACGGCAGGTTTCAGCCATGCAGTTAAAGAAGTTCTGTAGGAAGGGTTTCCAGTTGTATGCAACTCAGATTTTGGAGGAAACAGGAGATGAAACTCCTAGGTTGGAGGACTATCAGGTGTTATAGGAATTCAAGGATGTATTTCCTAATGAGATTCCAGGGCTTCCTCCAAAGCGGGACATTGATTTCACAATTGAACTTATGCCAAGAGTAGCACCGGTGTCCAAGACACCCTACAGGATGTGTACACCGGAGATGCTAGAGCTGAAGATGCAATTGCAAGAGTTGTTGGAAAAGAAGTATATCCAACCGAGTGTGTCTCCCTGGGGAGCACTAGTTTTGTTTGTAAAGAAGAATGATGGTACACTCAGGTTGTGTATTGATTACAGACAATTGAACAAGGTCACTGTGAAGAATAAGTATCCTTTACCTAGGATTGATGACCTCTTTGATCAAATGAGAGGAGCAAGGGTATTTTCCAAGATTAATTTGAGGTCTAGTTACCATCAGCTGAGAATCAAGGATGAAGACATTCATAAGACAACCTTCAGGACAAGGTATGGGAATTATGAGTTTGTAGTGGTACCATTTGGTCTCACAAATGCACCAGCTACATTTATGTGCCTTATGAACAGTGTCTTCAACAGAAATTTGGACAAGTTTGTTCTTGTTTTCCTTGTTGACATTCTTTTTTATTCTAAGAATGAGGAAGAACATGAAGAGCATTTGAGATTGTCATTGCAATTGCTCACGGAGCACCAGTTGTATGCAAAACTAAGAAAGTGTGACTTCTATAGAGATAGAATTCAGTATTTGGGTTTCATTATCTCAGAGGAAGGTATATCTGTGGACCCTGAAAAGATTGAAGCCATTATGAATTGTCCTACTCCAAGAAACATGACAGATGTAAGATCTTTTATGGGACTTGCAGAATACTATTGGAGATTTATTGAGGGATTCTCCAAATTTGCACATGCCATCGCTTCTTTGCAAAAGAAGGGGATGAAGTTTGAATGGACATCAAGGTGTGAAGAAAGCTTCCAGCAATTGGAGAATCTTCTTACCATTGCACCCGTATTGAAGGTCACAGATCCATAGAAATATTTTGTGGTGTGTACCAATGCGTATAGACAAGGGCTTGGAGGAGTCCTTATGCAGGACAACCACATAATATGTTATGAGTCAAGAAAGCTGAAGGAGAATGAGAAGAACTATGCCACTCATGATCTAGAGCTTGTAGCCATAGTACATGCCCTCAATATGTGGAGACATTACTTGATGGGTAGGAGATTTGAGCTCAGAATAGACCATTGTGGTCTGAAGTATTTGTTTGATCAACCTACTCTGAATGCTAGACAAGCGAGATGGCTAGAATTTTTATGTGAGTTTGATTTCGAAATCAAGCACATAAAATGGAAAGAAAATAAGGTAGCTGATGCACTCAGCAGGAAGGTGCAAGAAATGCTTGTGGCATCTCTTAGTATTTGCCAATCAGATTTGAGGTAGCAGATTATTAGTCATGCTGCTAGAGATGAATTGTATGAGCGGGTAAAAGTCAAATTGCAATTGCAAAGTCTTGAGAAGAGGTATGAGGGATATAAATTGGAAGAAGACGGACTTCTCACTTACAAAGGTAGAATTTATATTCCAAATGTGGCAGGTTTGAGGAGAGTTGTTATGGATGAAATCCATCATGCTCCGTATTCTAGTCACCCAGGATATCAGAAGACAATTGCTACAGCCAGAAAGTAGTACTTCTGGCCAGGAATGAAAAGGGATATGGCTGAGTACATTTCGAGGTGTATGAAATATCAGCAGGTAAAGGTTTAGCATCAACATCCTGCAGGTTTGTTGCAGCCTTTGCCAGTTCTAGAATGGAAATGGGAATTTATTTCCATGGATTTTATTACATGATTACCGATGACCTGGAGACAACATGATTCCATCATGGTTGTGGTGGACAAGTTGACAAAGGCAGCACATTTTATACTGGTTAAATCTACGCATAAGATAGATGACATTGTAAAGGTCTTCATGAAGGATATTTTCAAATTGCATGGATTGCCAAAGGCAATAGTCTCTAATAGAGATGTCAAGTTCACTTCCAACCTTTGGAAGGGGTTGTTTGCACATTTGGGTACAAATCTAAACTTCAGCACTGCATACCATCCTCAAAAAGATGGGCAGACAGAGAGAGTTAATCAAATGCTTGAAGATATGCTTCGCATGTACGTGATGGACAAACCAACTAAGTTGGAAGATTACTTGCACTTGGTAGAGTTTTCTTATAACAATGGACAGCACGCATCCTTCGGGATGAGTCTGTATGAAGCTTTGTATGGAAGAAGGTGTAGGACACCATTGACTTGGGATAACCCAGTAAACAGGGTTGTGGTGGGACCAGAATTTCTCAAGGAAATGGAGCAAGAGGTTGTAAAGATCAGGCAAAATCTGAAAGCATCATAGGACAGACAAAAAAGCTATGCAGATAAGCATAGGGCGAACAGGGAGTTCAGTGTTGGGGATCATGTTTACCTCAGAGTGAGGGTAGAGAAGAGTTCCTTGAAGCTTGGAAGTTGTGCCAAGCTGTCACCTAGATATTGTGGGTCGTTTGAAGTGCTTGAAAGAATAGGGCTAGTTTCATATAGACTTGCATTGCTTGCTAGCATTAGGGCTCATAATGTTTTTCATGTTTATTTGCTTAAGAGATATGTACATGATCTTAACAATGTGATAATTGGGATGTGATTCAGGTGGAACCCAAGGGAGAGTTCCGAACCGATCCAATGCGCATCCTTGATAGGAAGGTCACAATGCTCCAGAACCAAGCCATAGGTCAGGTAAAGGTGCAATGGGAGCACTACAGACCTGAAGAGGCTACATGGAGCTAGAGGATGCCATGCGATTGGAACATCCATTTTTATTCAAATCTGCGGAACATTGAGGCGATACTAGTGTAGCATTTTGTTCAATTTTGTAAAGCACTAAGGACAGTGCTATTGAAGGGAGAGTGGAATGTAACACCCCGGTTTTGAGCCTATTACATTAGATGTATATGATGTATATATTGTAAATAATCATGGTGTAGAGCTAAAGGCCAAGGCCCCATCATCGATTGGTTATGCTATTTTTCAAATTGAAATTGTCACCGATGGTATATCGGGGCATGTGGCATACATATTATTTTTTGTCATCATGTCAATATACATCTTTAATTAAATGAACCCAACCAGCTATGCTCACTGCAACCATAATGAAAAGGGAATGATTTTCCCAAGGATAAGGGGGGGTGGGATTGTTAAACCATGAACCAATGGGGAAAAATCCATGTGCCATCTTCCCTTGTCTTATCCAACTACCACCATTAAAAAACTGTTGATGTTAGTTGGGGAAGTTATGGCTGGGGGTGGGGTGTGGCAGGACTGTCAGTCCTTGCACACATGCACACTCGACTCCCTCCACTACTACACCATTCACTCCATAGTCTATTCATCCTCACGTAAGGACAGTAGTCTGACTATTCCCACACACCATCTTCTTTCTCGGTTTGGCCTCACGCAGCCGGGATGCGAGGAGACATTTCAGGTGTCATTCACGTTTCCACAGAGTGGTATCTATCATGTTTTCCATCCAAATTCTGGAGTTCTGAGGTCAATTTCCCTCATGCACAGGTTGGAAGTCTATATCTTCTTCCCCAGTGTGGTCTGTGTAAGTTTTTCCCTCAGTGGCTTCATTGTCCAGGACGGACTGTTGTTTCCCCACGTTGTGAACTGTGTTGCTGATACATTTTGAGACTGCAGTAAGTTGCTTGGGAGTCATTTTGGCCACGATAGGGCCAAGAATGACTCAGGAGTTATTTTCCCTGTCTAAGCTGTAACTGTTGATTGATTGCATGCATGCAAAGGTTGGTATTCAGACTATGTTGGGAGCGGGGATGGGGGCTTGGTTTACTTGATAAACCTGGTGTGTTTGGAAACCACACAGATAGAGCTAGAGGGCTGGCTTTCTTGTCAAGAACCCCTGAATAGCACTGGGAGGGAAGTCAGGGCCTGAGGGACTGTGTAGCAGAGAAGGGACTTATTCCTTGTGTTGGGTGTGTGTGTTGTCTTAGAATCCAGGATAGTTTTGGTGTAGGTGTTCCTAGCTCTGTAATGGGCTCACCAACTTAGCATTTAGCCTTTCCCAGCTCCTTGATGGCCTGATAAACCCAACTGTGTTGGTTTTGCTATTTTTTGTGTATCCTTGGCTATGTGTAAGCCTGCTTGTTCCTTATTCCTTGGGGGATCATGTCCAGCTCGGGGGTGGCAACATTCCTGAGAGATTGAGGAGCATGCTAGCCTATGGTTGGGAGGAACGTTGCAGCGACGTAGATGGTTGCGGATCGAGTTCTTTATGAGATAAGTAATCTTGTCTATTTTACTTCTGCAATCATATAATTGTTAATGAATATGATGAACATGCTGAATGCTTATATGAATGTATGTTGCTTCTGCTGTGTGTGATAAACAATTATGTATCTGTATGTTCTACTTCAATGCATTTTGTTTCAGCATTTTATGAATGCACATGTTCATGGGGCTAGTTGCCTAGATGGTTAATGCCATAGTAGCATCCTCTTCACCGGTCGGAGGGTTGGGGACGCTACAGCCCATAGGCATATATCCAAAATAATACTAAATTAATATGCTACAATTAATTATTATACTATTAATTTTTATCATTAATACTAATTATTATTAATAATGATAAATTAATATTTTAATTGATTACAATATAATAATTACTTGTTTATTTAAATAAAATTATTAAAGAAATACTATTAATTATAATGAAATCAAATATAAATGAATTATTAATTAATTAATTAATTAATGTGTCACAATAATATTATATATCATAACACTTACGGTTATATGTTAATGCATAGGAGACATTATCATTAGATTACTTTATAGATTATGATAAGTTGAATGATGAGCATTTGATTATTTTTAATTCATGGTTAATATTTGATTTCATGAAGACTATGGTTGTATATAAATATGTTTTTTTAGTTGAATGATGATGATGCCCCCAAAAAAATTTAAGATATAAAATAACATTTATGTTTTAAAATAAAAATCTAAACTCTAAATACAGAATATTAATTAGTATTATCAAAATATAAACTATAAAACAATTTCTTTTAGAATAGATTATAGTTATTTAATAGTTATTTATTATAATAATTAATTATGAATAATTTTAAAAATTATTATAATTAATTACGATGTTTTAAATATTATTATTTATAATATTATAATATTAATTAAATATTTATAATATACAATTTATTAAAAACTCGTACCGTTAAATAAAATAGCATTAATAAAATTATATTAATTAATTAATAATATAATAATTAATTTAATTAATTTCATTGAATTATAATGTTATATTTCAATAAAACACTTATAATATTATTAATGATATTATATTATACTATTATATGAATATGGTATTTAATTAAAATATTATAATCAAAGTAATAATAAAATAGTATTGTTGCCATGGGTGTGTCTCATTAGTGATTCACTTGTTATGAAGGCACATGTTGTAAAGGAGGTTCCGAGTTCAAATAATGAGTATTTGATTATGTTTAATTCATTTGATTATTTTAGTTGATAATGTAACAACCATTTTTCTAAACATCCAAAGATGTATTATTAATGTGTCACATCTTGGGAATTCTTGCAATGCGACATAACCCTTGACAAATATCACAATGTGAGATAAACCTTGATGAGCATTGCTAATGTAACATAACCCGTGATAAACATCACAATGCGACATAACTCTTATTCAACTCCCACTAACACATTATTAATTTGTAACATCATTGGTTGTGTTGACATATAACAACCAAACAATGGAACAAGCCATGGATTAATGTCATAATATGATATAACCCTTGATAACGCTGCAATGAAACATAACCCTTGATAAACATCACAATGAGACATAACCCTTATTGAACGTTGAATGTCACAACACAACTAAAAGAATAAACCCATTTATACTTTTCATTTCGCACCGATCATAACATTAAAGTGCAATTGTTTCATTAAATTTTGATTGTTTAATATACAATGTTCATAGCTTAATATAAAAACATTGGTTGTGTACACAAATGAATTTTTTTCTCTTTTCAAAAGTAAAAGTCTTAACGTGACAGAAAAATACATCATTTTTCCCATACTTAACCATGGTTCACTTTGGTGAACCACATTGCCATAGTTGATAATGCAACAAGAAATTTTCTAAACATCCAAAGACACATTATTAATGTGTCACATCTTGGGCATTATCGCAATGTGACATAACCCTTGAAAAAGATCACAATGTGACATAACCCTTGATGAATGTCGCTAATGTAACATGACCTATGATAAACGTCACAATGTGACATAACGCTTATTAAACGTCCATTATCACATTATTAGTGTGTCACATCTTTCGTTGTTTTGACATATACCAACAAAACACTATAACAAAGCATGGATTAATGTTGTAATGTGATATAACCCTTGATAACATCGTAGTGAAATGCAAACCTTGATAAACATCAAAATGCGACATAACATTCTACATTACTATGTAGAATGTGGATGATTTAAACCAATTCTTTTGTCAAACATGTGTGTGTGTGTGTATATATATATATACACATATATATACCAATAAAATTCTTAAAGAATTTTTTTAAACATCCAAAGGCACATTATTAATATGTCGCATCTTGGGCATTATAACCCTTCACAAATATCACAATGTGACATAACCCTTGATGAATGTTGTTAATGTAACATAACTTGTGATGAATGTCAGATTGCGACATAACTCTTATTAAATGCGCACTATCACATTATTAATGTGTCACATCTTTTGTTGTGTTGACATATACCAACGAAACACTATAATAAACCATGGCTTAACGTCGTAATGTGATATAACCCTTGTTAACATCGCAGTGAAACGTAAAACTTGATAACATAACAATGCGACATAACATTCTACATTACTATGTAGAATGTGGATGGTTTAAACCATTTCTTTTGTCAAACGACTATCTATCTATCTATCTATCTATATATATAAATATATATCAAGAAAATTCTTAAAGAAATTTTTTAAACATCAAAAGACATTATTAATGTGTCACATCTTGGGCATTATCACAATGTTACATAATTGACAAATATCACATATTGGTCATTATCGCACTGTGACATAACCCTTGACAAATAAAACAATGTGACATAACCCTTGATGAATGTCGCTAATCTAACCTAACCTATGGTAAACATCACAATGTGACATAACACTTATTAAACACCCACTATCACATTATTAATGCGTTGAATCTTTGGTTGTGTTGACATATACCAACCAAACACTATAACAAACCATGTATTAACGTCCTAATGTGATATAACCCTTGGTAACGTCGCAATGAAATGTAAACCTTGATAAACATCACAATGCAACATAACATTCTACATTACTATGTAGAATGTGGATGGTTTAAACCATTTCTTTTGTCAAATGACTCTCTCTCTCTCTCTCTCTCTCTCTCTCTATATATATATATATATATACACACACACACCAAGAAAATGCTTAAAGAAATTGTCTAAACATCCAAAGACAAATTATTAATGTGTCACATCTTTGGTTGTTTTAACATATAGCAACCAAACACTATAACAAACCATGGCTTAATGTCATAATGTAATATAACACATGATAACATCGCAGTGAAACGTAAACCTTGATAAACATCACAATGCGACATAACATTGTACATTACTATGTACAATGTGGATGGTTTAAACCATTTCTTTTGTCAAACGAATATATATATATATAAAATTCTTAAAGAAATTTTTTAATCATCCAAAGACACATTATTAATGTGTCACATCTTTGCCATTATCGCAATGTGACATAACCCTTTATGAATGTCACTAATGTAACATAACCTGTGATAAACATCACAATGCGATATAATGCTTATTAATGCCCACTATCACATTATTAATGTGTCACATCTTTGGTTGTGTTGACATATACCAACCAAACACTATAGCAAACCATGTATTAATGTCGTAATGTGATATAACCCTTGATAACGTCACAATGAAACCTAACCCTTGATAAACATCACAATGCAGCATAACCCTTAATGAACATTGAATGTCACAACACAACTAAAAGAATAAATCCATTTAACATTTTCATTTTCCATTGATCATAACATTAAAGTGCAAATGTTTCATGAAATTTTGATCATGTAATATAAAATATTTATAGCTTAATATGAAAACATTTTTTGTGTAGAGAAAATGATTTTTTTGTGCTTTTCAAAAGTAAAATTCTGAACGGGACATAAAAATACATCAATTTGGTAATTTGGAGAACCACGTGGCCATAGTTGATAATGCAACAAGACATTTTCTAAACATCCAAAGACACATTAATAATGTGTCACATCTTGGGCATTATCGCAAAGTCACATAACCCTTGAAAACTACCACAATGTGACATAATCATTGATGAGCATTGCTAATGTAACATAACCTGTGATAAAAATCACAATGCGACATAACGCTTATCGAACACCCACTATCACATTATTAATGTGTCACATCTTTGGTTGTGTCAAGACATATACCAACCAAACACTGTAACAAACCATGGCTTAACATCGTAACGTGATATAACCCTTGATAACATCGCAATGAAACATAAAGCTTGATAAACATCACAATGCAACATAACATTCTACATTACTATGTAGAATGTGAATTGTTTAAACCATATATGCATGAATTTCAAAATCCATAATTTCTCCACAATTTGTGGATTTGTTGAAGGCTCACGGCCACTGATCAAATTTGAAGGGTTCATCTTAATTTAAATTTGAAGTGTAAATATTTATGCATACTTTGAGCTTGAAATTTTTTATAAAATTTATATTTTCAATTGACAATGATAAATTATGTGATAAATTATTGATACATTTCATTAAAAAAATTGTTAAAAAAATATTACATTTCAAATGGGTGTCAAAGTTGCATTATGAAGAATGGAGATATTTTGAAAGTATGGATGATTAAAACTATCCAACATTCCAATCTCCACCTCTACCTTTGCTACTTACTGGTTAACAACATTTGGATATGGAACATGTGTTCTAATTTATCAATGACTCTAAGTGATGTAGGCTTTCTTGCGTTTTCACCTAGAAAGTCCAACTTTTTCCAAATCTACAATCTTCCTGACATTTAGTTCTCTGCAATTATAGCAAAATTCTACTAAGGAAAGAAGAGTGTTAAAATTCTGCCAATACTTTATAGGGGAGGTACATTCTTTGAGGAAGGGGAGGAACCAAAATCAATGAGAGGAGTTAAATGCCAAATTCATTTGACTTTGCATTAAGAAGTGAAATGGGAATTGATGCTCATTGTGGTCAAGCTAAAGTGAAAGCGAATAATATCTCTTAGTCTTATGAACTGAAAGGGATCATTCTCGTTGCCTCTACACTGAACGTGTACTAGATCAGTCACTTTTATTTTACTTTCCTTATCATGGTACCCTCCTTTGATTGGCACGAAACTGTCATATCTCTCATTTTAATATAATCAATATCTCAGTATTATACACCTTTTATAGGAAAAAAGAACATAATAAATGGAACCTCATTCGTGATATTGAGATGGAATAAAGGGAGTGAATAAATGGATTTTAGTTATAGATATTTTTACTAGCTCACTAAAGACTTGCCAAAGAGTAAGAACATAATTTCAAGGTTTTAATAATATTTCTTTATACTATGTTTTTTTTGTAAATTTATGAGATATTATCATTTCCTTTTTACTAGTATATCTATGATACATTATTATTGATAAATTTGTTAAATATATATTTTATGAATAAATAGCCATTTTTTATTATATTGATGTATTATTGAAAAACTAACTTTACATCATGTTTATATACATATACATCGCATGGAACTTTACAAAGTAATAAAATAATTTCATTCTAAATACATAATTTTAGCATGGCCACTTTACACAAAGTAATACCATAGTTTTATTATAAAAACATACTTTCAATGTTTTAATAAAGTTATTTCTTAACCACTAATAGTAAATATATCAGAAATCACAATTTATAAAATGGTTTAGCAAATGAGATATTTGACTAATAACAAAAATAGATATAGTTGTTGTTTTAACTTATACATTTATATGTTTTTATTTATAATGATGTTTTAATAATAATCAAAATCTTATAAAGGGGGTTTAAAACTGGTTGTAAATTATGAATTATTTGTTTAGTAATATTAAAATTTTATTAAATAGATATATTGTGTATAAAAAAATGTAATATAAGAATAAATTTTATTTTCTTAAAATGTAAAACTTATCATAATTCAACTATTTAATATTAATGATCTTCATCATTAGCTTGTATCTCTTTTTCTTTTTGGTAAGCGTCATTAACTTATATTTTAATCTTGAACCTTCAACACATTTCCTAAATTCTTAAAATAATCTGTACATTATCATAAATAGCATTTTAATAAATACTACAACAACAACAACTTATATGATCCACTTATATTTAGAAATAAAAAGTACATTTTTGTGATATATACATATAATATATAAAAACTAGGGTATAGAAAAATAAAAATATATAACTTATTTAAACATAAATAAAAATATTAAATACATGTAAAAATGTATTTAAGTTGTAAAAACAATTACAAGCATGCTTTCATACTTTTATAGTTACCAATCAACCATTATGTTTGTAGCGGCACCTATTAAAATTTTATCAAACTTATCATAATTAAGTTATTTAATATTAATGTTCTTCATCATTAACTTGTATCTTGTTTTTTTTGGTAAACATCATTAACTTGTATCTTAATCTTGAACCTTCAACACATAATTCTTAAAATAATCCGTACATTATCATAAATAGCATTTTAATAAAAGACGATTATAATAAAAATAAAAATAATATTAATATATATTATGCACTTAGAAATAAAAAGTACATTTTAGAGGGTAGGTTTAGAGTTACCCTTCTGGGATTTATCAATGGAAGCTATCTTCTTCACCTTCCTCCTTTATAATTTCCTGCAATTCAACTTTCCTATTGCTGCTCTGATTTTTCCGTTTCTGTTTTGCCTTTAAGTCGAGGCACCAATCACATACTTTTACGCCGTCTGGGTCTAGGTTATCAGCATACAACCTACTGCAATATTGGCTCCATAATTCACATATCAGAAATGAAATAACTCATTATATGCCCAAAAATTACAGAATATGAGAGGCAATGACAGTCTTACATGTGTTGAAATCAGTGGCAGCATCTGAACGATCTTTCCAGAAATCCAAGGCCGCCACACATGCAGAATTCTCTTTCTCTTTCATTTCCTTCCTTAGTACGCTTTCTGAAGCTAGAATCTAACAGAAACACAAATTGGAACTCGAACTGAATTAGAATGCAAATCTGTGCAGGCATCTATGTAGGCCTAAATAAAGAAGTCGTTATGCAACAACTTGCTGATCGGTGCAGGCCGGTTTGATGGCTGGATGGAAAAGGCGGTGGATTACTACCAAACAAACACCAGCTGTACTGGATAATGTCCACACAAACTTCACAAACTCGACACGTCATTTAACCCAATGCACATTTGTTAAGTAATTAATTAAGTAATAACCCATCCTAACAACAAAATCAGATGACAATGGAAATGATCCAGACTCTACACTTGTCATTTATGATGTCATTTATGAATCTTGATGATCGGCTCGACCAAGTCCAAATCCCAAAATATAAGATATATATGCCTATCGGTCTAATAAAAAAGTTGGCTCTACATTAATCTTTTTGTTGAATTCTTTGCTTCCAATCTTCTGCACTATAAAGACCAATTTTAAATCCTGCTTTCTCTAAAGCTTCTTATGTCAAAGGGATTCCAGATCCATGCTTCAATTGCGTGTCATTTCTTGTCTGCAGTAAAAACCAAAATATTGAAATATTGCAAAAGCTACAAGTCTGTCTAAAAGGAAAAAGTAATAAACTATCCCAAGCACAAAAGTGAACATAAGAAATCTACTAATTGAATGAAAATCAGGAGCCCATTCCATATTCCAAACTCTTGAACAAAGCGAACAAATTACAGAACTGCTAAAAAGAAGACTGAATAAACAAATCAACTCCCAAGAGATAATGTGCTAAAGAAGCCTCGAACTACACAGAAGAAGCCAACTCCCCAAAATACCTAGTGCAAGAGCATCCTAAAATGAGGAAAATGGTAGCACAAGCACAATAAATGCCACGAGAACTAGTCCATGTGAATTGAACAGGGGAAACTAAACCAAATTAAACCAATTGTACAATGGGAAAATGGTGAATATAGAGCTAAATACAAAGAATAAACTAACATCCTAGAACTGAACTGCATAAATAAACCCTACAAAACATTTCAAACATCAAAACGACCCATCTCTCAATTTGAGCAGAAGCCCCCCAAAACCAAAGAATAAACAATCAGTCCACGACAGTCCATGATTAGACAAGCCTAAGAGTGAAAAACAACACCTCTTATTCTACACTGAAATAAAGAGCCCCTTTTTTTCCTTCCAGAAAATATTTATTCTCAACAGAAGCCAAAAATATAGAATCCAAAAGTACAAGCAGCCAAGTGCCAAAACACACAAAAACCACCCAAAATCAAAGAAAAACTGTAACACTGGATCCAGGAGGGAATGGCTTTCATTTTTACTATTTCATGAATCTTTTCTACACAATGGAATCCAAAAACTCTAAAAGGTAAATCCAAGAAAATCCAACATCCTAAGTAGTAAAATGGAATGAAGCCGCCTAAATCAAAGGGGTAAAAATTGCCCAGTTTAAATATTTGACTGAGTCGACCTTCCAAGTTCAAACGAAAACCAATCATCGCACTGTGAAACAGTTCAGGGAATCAAGCCTGCTAGGTAGATTTCTGAATGGAAGGACAAACCAAAACCACACAGGACAAACAAGAAATACTAACAAAACAGAGAAGCCAATGCACTGAGTTTGAAAAAAACAATGCTTTCTTTATATATTGAGTAATCACGACCAACATTTCCTTCATAACGCTCCATAGTCAATTATGTCTCCGAGGTCGTGGTCTGGACGAAATTGGAGCATTATGCGGCTATATAATATGAAGTTGTTGATTTTCTTCCCTTTGAAGTGGATATTGTTTTCAACTGGATCTCCTCTTCCACAAATTCATCTTCTTTTGCAGATTCCTCAATGGGTTTCTTTCCCTTAGACAACCCTTTCCTCTTCGGCATCGGCATCGTCTTCTGCTTTACTAACTGTTGCGGTCAGCTTGGGATTTGGTGTCGATATTTTGGGGTTTGGATGCAATGGATTCCCATGAATTTGAGCATAGGACCTCTCTGCAACTTCAAGTTTCTTCTAGGGCGAAGTTAGGGAAATCGTCTTCTATGCAATTAAGCGGTTCCTTACTGACTGATATTCATTCCCAATCCTCTTGCCAAAGGGAGAGGATTCGTTCTGGCCATTTGAAAATATTACCATGGCTGAAGGAAACGGTTTTGAATGGAATTAACAACACATAAATGAAGTGCCTTATGTGCATTGTACTACCTAGACAAAATATAAACACAACACTCTGGATTTTCCCGATTAAAGAACAAATAAAAAATGTGAAAACCCTATCTGAACTAACGCTTTGATACAGAAGGAAAAGAGGTAAGCATATTCACATTAATGAAGTGAATGCACCAACTGGCGTTGTAGATTTCAAAATATGGAAAAATGACTAAGTTTAGTTATCTAGGTAGACTTCAAAATCTGGAACTGACTTTATGCATTTCATGTAAGGTTTGCCTTTACACCAAAACCTTGTGCCCTATCATTAGGAGTGGTGGTTTAACCACTTGTTTTATATTCCCAGAGGTGTGGCGGTTATACCATGTGGAGGTACCTGATACTCCAATACCCCACCTCCGATGTAGCTCCATGGAATTGTAAAGTTTGACATTACACCAAAACCTGCAGATTTTGGTGAACATTTGAAACCTAGCACAAGGCCCTATCACCAGAAGTGGTGGTTAAACCACTTGTTTTATATTCCCAGAGGTGCGACGATTATACCATGTGGAGGTACCGGATACTCCAACATTTCAAAATTTAAATAATGATAAATATTTCCAAATTATAATTCAAAATTTGGAATGAGCATCGTGGATTTCAAAATCTCACGACATGTATTAACCTAATTTACATTAATAGTGAGTTTGTGAGTGTACTATGGAGGCCATTTCAAAATCTGAATAATGATAAATGTTTCCAAATTATAATTCAAAATTTGGAATGAGCAACGTGGATTTCAAAATCTCACGACATGTATTAGCCTAATTTACATTAATAGTGAGTTTGTGAGTGTACTATGGAGGCCAATATATTTACGACCAATCCTTTCATGGTAAGACATTCCGATCACTTAGGTTTACATGGATCCAACATAATTGATCATTCACTTGGTATTTCAAACATTGATGAAATAGCTTAATCCAAGCAATGTCATGCAGTTCATGGAGGAAATATGTGTGTCCTTTGATCTTCGTCGAGTTTTTGGAGCAGTCTGATAAACAAAAGTAGATCACCCAAATGCATCAAATTTCACTCAAATTTTGACTTGAGTGTATGCATTAAAGAATTAAACCATTAATCCATGTGAAGAAGGTGATAGGAAAACAAGGTGGTCAATTTCAATTTATGCCACTACACAATGACAATAATCATTAGACCAGTAATTATAGTACTTCGAGTCTTGTGACTACAACATGTGCTTCAAACCATCTCTCAAACCATTATGAATGAATAGGAGGATGACGATATTGTTGCGATATGGAATGATTCTTTCGCATCCTATAGTTACTGATTCTTTCCTATTCTTTATGTGATTCTTTTCTATCTAATAGATGGTTGTTTCCTATCCTTTTAGGATCTGCAGCTTGATTATAGGATATGCAACTTGACTGTAGGATCGGCAACTCAATTGTAGGATCCGAAAATTGATCCATTGATGTATATGTACCTATACAATTCACTGTAATAAACAGAATTATATTTCTCTTGAACTCTGTTTTGACTTGGTATCAGAGCCAAGAAGCTTAATTCGTTAGTACTCTACACTGAACCATGGCCGACTCAAATTCTAAAACATCTGGGAACAAATCTGCTCCCGTTATTATTCAATCCGAAGGTTCATTGTTCAATGCAGGGATTGTACTCGATGAAACAAACTATGATTTGTGGTCTCAAATCATGGAGATGCATATTGCTAAGAAGGAGAAGCTCTCTTTCATTCGTGGTAATTCACAGCCACCTACCGAGAAGGATGATGGATATGAAAAGTGGTATGCAGACAATTAGAAGGTCAAGAGATTGTTGTTGATGTCTATGTCCCCAGAAATCATGAAGCGATATATTCGCTTACCCACCGCTCGAGATATTTGGAAAGCTCTTTCTAAAGCTTTTTATGATGGAGCAGATAAATTGCAGGTGTTTGTCTTGAATCAAAGGGCCTTCTCTACAAAACAGAATGGCAGAACCCTCTCGATGTATTATGGAGAATTAACTGAGATCTTTTGTGAGTTGGATCATCATGATAAGGTGATTATGGAGAGTGAGAATGATGTTGAATCTTACTAAAAATTAGTTCAGTGACAAAGGGTGCATATTTTTCTTGCTGGATTAGATGGTGAATTTGAACAAATTCGTGGTGAAATTTTGAGAAAGGATCATATCCCCAAATTGCAAGCATGTTATGCTTTGGTCCGCCGTGAATCTGTTCGACTCGCAACGATGAATGGAGAACCAGAAAAAACTGAAGCTTCAGCCATGGTGACTCGAAATCAGTCTAATCAGAATTGGTCTTCTCAAAGCTAGCCGAAGAACACTGATGGTGCCAATAAATCCACCTACAAATGCACTCATTGCAATCAAACTGGTCATACCAAGAGCCACTGCTTTGAACTTGTGGGGTATCCAAAATGGTGGGATCATAGCCACGATTCACGGAAGAAGAATTCTAAGGGGACCACTAGTGCTGCGGTTGTCGAAATAAAGAGAACGGATGGTGTTGCTGGTCAAATCTCAGCATTAGCAGTAGCGGCAAGTAATGGTGGTAAGGTTTTAAATATTTCTACACTTGTTTCCAATAGTGCATGGATAATTGATTCCGGTGCTACGGATCATATGACATTTGATTCTAGACAGGTCTC
>LPNX010557741.1:52485-62496 GCA_001517045.1 Pseudotsuga menziesii
TTTAATTTCTAAGAAAAAATTCCAATTTATTTCCACCCTAATATCTCTCTAAGTGTCCCTAATAACATTGTTTCAGACTTGCACTTTGCCACTAGTAGGCTTAAAACCATCACCAGGATATTCACTTGTCACACGGACAGCTACACAGTGTCCTTTTGGTCTAACAGATTCTGCCAAGTCAAAATCAAATGGAGTAGCTGTCACCGCTGTCTTCTACCAAGCATCATAGCCTGTTCCTCCTTCCTTTCCATAAAATTGTCTTATTTCTAAGGCATACAAGCACCAAGAACATCAGTGCATAGTATGTTTCCATCAGTGTCGTCATAATAGATTATCAACAAAGATAATTCAACCTGCAACCTTACTAAGTGCATACCAGGAATCTGCCAAAGAGGAATGCCCATGCCTATAACAACTGGGGCTGCAACTAAGTTCATTTCAGTGATCCACTCTGTAATAGGATGCTCAACTTATGAAGGCATGTCAACTTAATAAAGCAACCATTCTATTCACCTCAATACAACTATAAATTCAAATCCAACATTATTAGTTCCATGCTCATAATGCTTACTGAAGCAAATTCTATATACCTATAAACGAAGATTCAGTTCTAAAAAATAATACTCACGAGAGTCCATGCTATAAAGATACTCAACAGTTGCAACCCCAATATAGTTTACACACTTTGCAAGTCTTCGTGCACCCTGCTGTAATTGCTTCATAGTTTCAGGTGGGCTCCACCTATAATTGGACCCTCTTTTATAATCTGTAAATAAAAAAGAACTGGCATCCTTAACAAAAATTGCATACCCAGTGCTTAGTAGTAATGCTGAAATAATGTGCATTTAGTGATAATGGTAACAGGATTCCTTATTCTATATGTATATATGTCAGTGCAATAGAGAGTCCACTGCGTCCTGAGAGTAACATAGTATTCAACACAGTGCTTAAGATGTCTAACTTGACAGGACATAAAAAATACATTAACATCATATTCCATCTAATCTATTTCACTGAAAAATAGAATTCATGTAAGACAAATGGAGAGAAATCCCAGCCTTTTGGTGCCTTCTTTGAACACTGTAGTCACGACTATGCAAAGCTGCCACATTTCCATGCTGGTTACAAAGTAGTTGCACTTCTAGATGTCGACTCTATAGAGGCAGAGTTATGTATGTTACTGATGTGTTATAGAAGCATTAACTGCTCATGAATAAATAGAAAAGTAGGCCCTGAGTAAACTTTGCCACCTCTTGTCTCGTATAGGATTAGACATAACAATAGAGAAAAACCTATGCTTCACTCACTACAAAATCTCATAAATCAATAACCATTTCCACTTCAATAATAAATACCATTATAAGTGGTGTGTATGCAACAACTGAAATGTCATCCAAGTTCCATTATCAGCCATTCATTATTTCTTGAATTATTTTAGTACCTGAGATGCAACCTTCATGATAAATATCGGTGAACCTGGAACCTCTCCCTGTACTTGCTTAGATAGGGCTCTAACTTCTTCATCATTATGAACCTGCATAGAGAACATTGATTTTCCAAGACCTAATCAGATGCATTATCCAATTAAATCTAGCTAACATATATAAGATATTTATAAAGTAAGATGCTCTACAATTACACTTTCTAGATTTTTTCCATAAAGCTATTAGAAAAAGGCTAGGCCATAGCTTGGCTGAACACACGAGGAAATCAAAGCTTCATAGCCCAAGTGATGTAATTGTTATAAGTTGATGCCCATTTTATATTCTGGTTGACAACATCGACATATCAACAAAGCCACATGAACATCGCCACATCAATAGATGACTTTGTGCTTAAAATAAACTTTAGGAAATTAGTTCAGTAGATCTAAAGCATCCATACAGTTTGCAAGAACTGCAATGAGTTAGAACAAGATTCTATACATGCAATGTTCAAACTAGTTAATGTATTGCAGATAAAATTATATAGCTCTATGATATGACTGCAATCTTAGCAAAATCCCAACACAACCTAAGATGCAAGGACCTAGAATAGATATAAGAGAGGGACCAATCTGAAACATTGATCCTTATAAAATACATATGAGACAGCTTTTTACTGAAAAACAAAAAGTTCTTTGCTCACAAATATTAATGAAAAACAAAAAATAGAATCTTAAAACATAAAAAATACATCAATTTTTAAATACCATTTTAAATGATAACATTCCCTTTAAGGCATGTCCATTTTGGAAATTGGTATCTTAAAAATAATATTTCCAACTCTCTTGATGAAAGAGTTTGACAATTATGCCAAATTTGCAGTCAACATGGTAGCTATCATCAAGACACCAAAGCATACTACTCCCTTTTGCTAAATGTATCAGCACTCGATTGATTGTTGAACTTTTGTAACCACGGTTTGGGATACAGTTTTGGTGGACTCTGGTCAAGATTCCATGTGCATACATATATTGGCATTCTCTTTACAAAACAATATAAGAAGTGATTGTGTTGGTATTTGGATAGATCATAGGCCAAATTGTTGTTTTTATTGTCAGAACATGATCAACAAAGATGGTGAAGGACAAAAAACTAAATTTCAAAAAAAATATAATCAGGTGCATTAACAGACCTGTTGTGCCCCTTGAGTTTCCCTTTCATCCTGCTAAAAGCAGGCTAAACTTCCATTTGAGCATAGAATCACCTCGAAATATCATAAGTAAACCCTCCATTACTTCAAATACAACTTGGCTCTAAAACAAACTAGGTTAACAAATGCAATGAATGACATTTTATTTTAAATTTATCCATATCCAGTTGCTAAATATTGACAGCTTTAGTTTAAAAAAACATTGTTCCCAACCTTCCCTGAGAAAGTGGTTGCACCCCTTCCCAGATTTACAAGGAACAAAACAACTGCTAAAATATCTTCCAAAAATTTGGTAACTACTAGTTTGAAGGTAATAGAATGAAGCCTTTTAGAACCATACAGCATACATGATTCAAACACATGAAAATATTAGAGACAAAAACCGACAATGATCTCTAACAAGGACAATGTGCCCTCAAATTATTGATGTTTAGTCAAGTAACTTTTTACAGGCTTTTTGATTTGAGGAGATCACATACAACTTGTAATTTGCTGTCAACTTTTAAGTTGATTGGCTACTTTGAAGAAGAGGATTAGAAAGCTCCATCTCAGCTGAATTGTTATTTTCATCTCTGTTAGATCCCATGTAAGTTGCAAGCATACCAATTGAAATCCACTGCAAAGGCCAACATGCATATCGGGTTTTTCTAAGATTCTACTGCTCATCCCCACCATCTAGCTCTTCTAACTGTCTAGTCAATTCCTCTATCCTTGCCCTTAAATGAGAAGATCTCGCATCTACCAAATGCAATGATTTTTCTACTGTATCACAGGCAGCCATAGTAGCAGCTGCCATTTCTTCTTTAGACTTTAATTTGTTATTTGCTTCATTAAAAGATTGTTTCGCCTCTTCCAGATCTCGCCTCAGTTTTGTAATCTGTAAACATAAACAATTTATAACTAACATTTCAAAAAATTCATCAACACCTTCCTAGGTGTCAGTGATTGGAAGACTCATCTCACAGAACCATTTTCAATTATCCATACCCTATTTATATATAAACTCTGCTTTGGCCGATTAAACAATGCAGTGAAAACACAGGCATGCACAGTAGTGCAAGTATTGAACTGCAGATCAGCTCTTGGTAAGAGATATATCTTGACTTTTACATGCTATATCAATAATAAATTTATCAAAATTCATAACTATGATTCAAATATTATCCAATTCTGAAATCCACCAATAAATGATGCTAATAATGGATTAATTACAACTTGTATAATGTTCTCCAGCAGTCCCATTTTTTGCAATAACATCCTGTGTTTTAAGTGTGTCCATCAAAGGTTCCCCAAAATATATGCTGCAGCCAATCAAGCTATGCGGCTGACCACTATTGTTTTTCCCCTAAAGGGGGCAATACCACATCATCAATTTCAAGCCTTGAAGACAAAGGGAACTACGTTGAAGTTCTACAGGCTTCAATCTATCAAGAGAAATGGGTGGCATTCTAGGGTTTGGACTCTGAAATATATCAAATTGGTGTAGCAGAAAATAGTGCAAGTGGGTGGTAAAGGGAATGCCATTTCCCTTTTTCTAAACCTTGAAAGGAAAAATGGTCAGATCAAATGAAAATTAAACATTAAATGTTATTAATGTCAACTACATTTACAATAATTTTAATTTTAATATGTATTTAACATAGTTAATGTAACAATTGTCCAAGAATAACTCTGCTTGGATGTACCCCTGTCCCCTTTTCAAATATAACCGAGACAAAATAACAAAAGCTTGATTGATGACTTCAAGATGGAGTAAGCAGATTTTCTAAAATGCATATTATTGAAACATGATGAAGACAGAGCAACAAATATCATAATCAATGTCTTTTATAAAGCAACATCAAGTAGAACATATAGGCTATTAACATCGTAATTATCAGAAAACCAGACTGGTCATTGAACCAAACCAAAACCAAAAATATTAAAATAAAATAATTAAAAAAACATACCAAAAAACCATTCAACCAAAAAATATATAAAATATTCAAAATTTGAAAAAAAACATATATATTCAGTGTTCACATGCATCCATATGAATCCAAACCATTATACACAAATATGCAAAGTTTCTCATATATATGGCAAGGGTGCATATAACTAGAATATGCACTGAGTGTAATCAATATCTAACCCAAAATACATAAGACAAAGAGTAAATCAACGGGCATATCAATGAGGACATGTTACCCTAGGATTTGATTGATTGTTTGCTTGTATAATTGATACATTTTCATTTTGAAAGTGCTTCTTTTAAGTTCTAAGAGAATCATTACCACTGGCCGTAAGAGTTAGAGGGTCTCTGCTTGGGCGAGCAAAAAATTGGCTAAAATTCTATGACAGGGGTACTTTTGAACCTTTGTGGGTGGCCTGACATAACCATTGTCTTCACTACTAAACCATGCCCGCTTGGCAGTAAAATTGATATTTGACTTGCTTCCGTTGATTCCTGGCCCTCTTTTGTATAGCATAATGTTGTCAGATTAGAATAATTATCTCTATTTTCCAAGGAACAGTAACTTTATATGTGATTTTTTAATCATGAAATCAGAATATACATTTGACAACCTTAAAAGGTTCATATTAGGATGTACTATCTTTGAACTTTCCTGCACCAGCCTTTTCTCTACCCTATTACTACTTATTACAGGCTTCTTCAGCTCCTCCAGGGAATCCTGTAAAAACATATTTGAACAAAAACTGTATAGCCCTAAGGATTTAAGCAAGTTGATGGTGATCCTCCACAAACATAATTAAAACTCCATGCATTTCCTACATCGGAAAAGGTATCTTTCAGAAATTGAGATTTGTGTTCCTGAGAATTATTGTTCAGATAAGAGCCCCTCCTGCAGTAATAAAGCATTTTTAGACAGGTGATCTATCTTTGTGTTGAATTCTCTATAAATATGGGTTATGGAGAGATCATGAAAACTGCTTTTTTCCTGCAAGAAATTCTAAATCTTGAAATTCCTTTGCGGAGAAGACCCAAGCCTCATTGTTTTCAAAGAGAGCTTTTATTGCCTTTTCCACCTTTGTTAGTTCTTTTCTTTTTTTGGTTATGATTCCTTTCCCACTCAGCTGCTACTCCTTTTACCCTTTTCAAAATATTAACAAATTGCTTCATTGCTGAATCATCAATATTTCTATCAATAGGGAAAAATGTTTCATAGCTTAACCATCAATATTTCTATCAATAGGGCTTCCATGTCCTTATCATTATATCTCTAGAGTCCATAGTGACCTCATTCAGCCAAGAATGATTAAATTTGAATGATGCAGGGGGTTTCCTATCTTCATTCTCAGTTTGTGATAGTATAGGCACGTGGTCAAAGCACCACCATACCCAACCCATGATTTGAACCTGGCACTATCATTCATCTGCTCAGCAACCAGAAACGTGCCAAACATTTCAAAAGATTTTTCCTGCATTTCCGGGCATTCCATTTCACATTTATCAGCTTTTGGACTTAAGAAAAATGAAAAATAATTTGTAAGAGGATCTCTTCTGGGTACCTCTCCCCATATCTTGTTCTGGCTAAAATTCAGGTTGAGGTCCCCTTCAATAATAGTATTATCACCTTTTAGAATACCTGATATTCGCAGCCCCCTACCAGAAAGACTTTCTATCACTGTATGGCCAATATGCATTTATTATTCTGTACACTTTGCCCAAATCCTTGGATCTTACTTCTACCGCTATACCTACATTCATGACATTGGAAGGGATAGCATCTAGACCTGAATTCCACCATGAGACCAAACTCCTTGATAGACCCACATCATCCATTGAAGAGAATTTCTAATCTTTCAAAAAGGAAGACAAGATCTCTACTGCTTTTGACCCATCACACATAGTTTCTGGCAGTGCCGCAAACATTGGGATAATATTTTTGACATTGTGATATATTGTGATTCTTTTAGCTTGGCGATATTATTGCTTGCAAAAAATCATGATTATTCCCAATTTTGAAAATATCATGATAAATTGGCAAAATATCGCCAAAAATTGGAAAATATTGGCCGAGTCAGGAGATTTTTTTATTTTTTTGCTTAGTTTGAAGAGGGAAAGTAGGGGAGTGAGAACAAAGGGCTAGAGGGAGGGTGCATATCAACGAGGAAAAAGAGTAAGTTTTGAAACGGATCAGAAAAAAAAATTTGGCAAATACAAAAAATAAAATATACACATAAAGAAAAATAAAATCGTCCCCTGTTTAGACAATTCAAAAAGTAAATGTAGTTAACATTCAAGAACATACCCAACTCCTGCTGATACTTCTGAGGATGGAGATGCTAACATCCGATTTGTTGTTGCTACACTTCTTAATGGAGGCCGCCACAGCCACCATGTGATCCACACAATCGTCGATATGGCATCCTTCCTGGGGTTTGAATACCGCAAAGGAAACCCTCATTCAACAAACAAAAATAATTGAAGAAACAGCCTAAAATGGTGGGGTAAAGGGTTAAAACAAAACCCAAAGGGCAGAAATAAAAAAGAACAGTATCAACAGACAACTCTCAATTGTACCTTTCTTGGCTTTCTTTGGGGTTTCTCCTCAGGAAGCAACAGGAGGAGACTGGCAATAACGAAAAAACACATTATTGGTGAGAAGCAAAACTTAGTTAGAATAATAATAGTCAGCGGATAGCAAATTCATGGAGTCCAGTTGACCTTCTATAACCACTTATGGGCACTAAAATAATTTTAACCAGCAAATTTCAATATAAAATGGGTAAATGGATCTAGTTCAACAAAATAAATAAATAAAAGGACATAGTAAAGAAAAGAGCTAACCCTTTCTCTTGCTGGAAGGTCCTCCATCCCAGTTGGATGTACCTATTCTGCACCATTTTCCTTCTTTTTATTCTTTCTCATACTCTTCTTGCAATTATTGACAAACCTATCAAGTTCCCAAAGCGTTTCTGTATCGAAACTATCTATATAAACCTCAATCTCATCCTCCTCCTGACATAGGGACGGATTCCTTTTCTTAATAATCTGGACTATGTTCTCCAACTTCTCAGCGGGTAGACTTTGTACGCTTGCACTCAACCTATGCTTCTCCTCAAATGTCATCTCATGCTTATGAGGGTCTTTTTCCTTGGGTTTTTTGGGTGGTGCTACAAACGTGCATAAAACACAAATTGATTCCATATTTGAGAACTATTAACAGGTCAAGATATTGTTAATGGTGGAGCATGCGCAGGGTGCACGCTTGTGAAGGAGGGTAAGAAAAATGGGTGGGTCCTTATGGAGGAGGGCAGGAAAAATGGGTCCTTATTACCGGAATTGACACTCCCATCCTTAAACAAACTGGACCTGCCTCTGCATGAATGAGACCGAACCGTGCGCGAAAGAAAACAGAGTGAAGGAAGCTACGAGGACTGGATCAACTATTGGATAAGCTGCTGGATACGCTACGAGTTCTGAACCTTGAATTTACTTATTATTATTGGGGTGGAAAACAACCGACCCAGACCTCCTCATTGGTGGAGCACTGGTGGTGAAGGGCACGGGCAGAAATTTGGAATAAAATAACCCCAAACATATTGGATATTTATATATTTAAAAAAAAACCCTTTTCACCCCTAATATACCACCAATATATTGACTTTTAACTTTTTATTTGAAGTTAGAAGATCATATTAAAAAATAGAAAATAATATACAAAAAAAAGTTGAAATAGGAAGTCTTCCATTATGAGAAAATACCTCCTTGCATAGTCATGTAGGCCTCTTCTCATGAGAAAATAGCCTTTTGTCAAGATATTCATGTCACTAAACTTTCAGCGTTCACAATAAAGATAAACTATAAGCCCAATAGTTAACAAGATTCTAATAACTAACCAACAAAACACAACTTCCATTTCTAAACCAGAAGAAAAGAGAATTAACTTAATGAGAAGAGGCTACTTGATAGCCATCACTAGTTCCTGGTAGCATAGAGAATGGCTTGGCCTCAATCTTGATCTTGTCAGTATTGTCAGATTCTAGTGCATTAGCATTGTTTCCGGATTTCGACCAGGTTCCACACTTCGTGCAGGTGTTGGTGCCAGCCTCGATCGTTTAGACAACTTTCTCTCAAGCAACTTCCATTTTCAGTTTGACCTTGACAGTCATGTTTAGAACATTGGTCTCATTGTCATTATTTTTATTAGTATCAAAGGTACTCTGAAGGGAACTGTTCACAACAATGTTTATGAGAAGCAGAAAAGGAATACGAAAACCCATAGCCACCTCCCCACACCAATCAATATTGGCCTGAATTTTGTCCCTGAGGATGAGGAGGCATACTTGGCACTCCTTCTCGGGCTCACTAAGGTCATTTATCAGAAGAAGGAGTATGTTTGTTATTATATTGAGTTTTCGAGGACTTGACCTATCTCCAAAATCCCACGGCTAGGGTCTGCATTCCTCCCTCTACACCTTCCTCTGCAACCAAGGTGAACCATGATTTTTGAAATTTTCTTCACAATCTTCTTAGGGTTGATGATTGTCCAACACAAACGACGTGCAGTAGAGGTTCTACACCCAAGAAGATTGAGCATATGAACAACTAGAGGAATGATTCTATGGGCGAGAGACATGGGCGAGAGACATCATGGAGTCATGGTCGAGGAGGAGTAAAGTGTCACCCAAGCAGGCATGTCCCCTTCGATTTCTGGAATGCTCTACTCATAAATGTAATGGGTTGGTGGTAGCTGCATCATCATGACCCTTGATGCCTCAGCCGACCACCTACTCTCACCCATCCCATCGTCATTAACAAAATGTCCTATACCAAGTAAAACCCCATCCGAAAAGAAAATTTAACTTATTATAATAATTTCAATAAAAAAAATTATTCACATTTAACAAGTCAAGTTAACATTTTTTAATACCTAGTTTTTTAAAATAGAAAAAATAGATAATCATCAATGTTTTATATATCAACGTAATAACATTCTACATGAATATTGTAATAGGGATGTTCCATTTGAATTCTAATATTTTGAATTCAATTTTTAAAATATGGACTTACTAAAATCACTTCTATGTGCATTGAATGATTTCTATGAAAACAGAGAGTTATATGTTTTAAAATTATATATATAAACTACTATTTTTTTATATTTATAGTTTTTAAAATTATATTTATATAATTTGTATCTTACAAAACTAATTCTTTTTATAGTTTTTAAAATATAAATTTACTTAAAAAAACCATTAAGTTCACACTTTTATCAAAACTCTATTTTTTCATTTGATTACAAATAAGCTTATAAAAATATTTGAAGAGGATGATCTAAGGTTTGTGTAATTTTAGTTCTGCATTGTTTTATTAGAATTTGTTTTTTTTAATGTTTTATCTATTATTGATTTTAATTTAACGAATTTAAA
>LPNX010557744.1:0-104112 GCA_001517045.1 Pseudotsuga menziesii
CTCATACATTAGGGGGCATCTGTTATAGCGATTTTCACCCCACTAGGTGAATCACACTTTGTATGGCCTTCCCCTGTCCCGCTGCAGACTCTTTAGACCCAGTGGACCACATTTTATCCTTTGATGTATCATTGATCATCCCCAAAACTATATAAACTATTATATACGCGGCTTTTTCCCCGATAACCGCGTACATACGCGGGTTTGACCCCTATAGTCGCGTACATCGGGATGTGTGCATAGTCAAAATTATTTTGGAGTTTTCCTTGACATGGATCCGACTCATATGACTCCTGGCATTCCATATGCCTTGAGATCACTCGGATTCGACCCTTCATTATCCCTTGTGAAGCTATATAAGGAACCCTTTGGTACATTGAAGAGGGAGAAACATATAGAGAGATTGAAGCAAATGAATTATAGTCCATTGTTGCCAGAACTTTATGCTTGAGTCTGCATCCCTTTGTCCCTTGGAGCACTGTTGTGTTATTCCCAAGCTTGCCTTTCATTAGTAAGCTTGATATCGAAGTGATGGAGGATTGAGGTGGTGGAGGCCCAAGTGGGGGATTCAGTTTCTCCAGTTCGCAGACGTGCCGTCAGAGGTTGTCACTTGTAATCTCTGATTCTTATTAATAGAAATATCTTTTCCTGTCCAGTAATGTGTATTTGAATGAATATTGTTTCCATTGGAATATGTCAAATGCTTTTACATTATTGATGATATATGCTAGAATAGATCTAACACCATGAAATATAGTATGCTTGTATTGTTTACTTGTTGTTGAGGACGTGATATAACAATTCAAGCTGAAGATTGGAAATCTCAACGGGGCTCTACTTCAACCATCCAGAATAAGGTACGAGGTTCGATCCTTTAGTGTTAGATTGTTTATTTCTATTGCATATTGGGAAAGATTGATTTCTGGAGTCTAGCTGTCTGTTGTGGTACCCCAAGCCATAGGAATTTCTCTCCGTAACAAGTCCTGCAAGGTCTCCCATACAATGCTTGGTATGGAGGCATACCAATGGAGCTGTGATGACTATTGTTATATGCAAACTCCACTAGAGGAAGATATTTCTCCCACTGTGCCTGCTAATGCATAACATACATCCTAAGCATGTCCTCCATCACCTGATTCACACTCTTTGTCTGCCCATCTGTCTTGGGATGATAAGTTGAGCTTAAGTTCAGCTAGGTCCCTAATGTCGACTGCATGCTTGTCCAAAATCTGGGGGTAAACTTAGGGTCTCGGTCAGAAATTATCTTCTTTGGAACTCCATGAAGGCGTACAATTTAATTTATGAATACCCTTTCTACATCCGTCACATCATAAGTGTCTCTCACTAGAATTAAGTGGGCACTTTTGGTCAGTTTGTCGACCACTATGAGTATAGCATTATGTCTCGAGGATGTGAGGGGAAATACCACAATGAAGTCCATGGAAATGACTTCCCATTTAGTCTCAGGAATATCATGAGGCTGTAAGAGACCGGCTGGGTGTCGATGATCTACCTTGACTTGCTGACATTCTAGGCATTTCGAAACAAAATCCACTACATTGCTCTTCATACCGGCCCAGACGAAGAGCTTCTTCATGTCTGCATACATCTTCTTCACTCCAGGGTGTGCACAATAATGTGCCCTATGGGCCTCTCTAAGGATTGCTTCCCTGAGATCACCTTCTTTAGGGATATACATCCTCCCTTGGTACCACAGCAACCCATCTTCCTCAATATGGTACCCATAATACTTCAACTCACACTTCTTCCCACTCTGAATATCTGAGGTTACCTTTATATACCAACCATCCCCCAAGAGTTGTTCGAGCACTTTCTGCTTCAAATCCACTCAAGGGGATTAAGGAGAAAATCCTTGGCCTTCGGCTTAGAGAATCTACCACCACATTCTCCTTTCCTTTGATATATGAGATACCAAAGTCATACTCACTCATGAACTCACTCCATCGTCGTTGCCTAGCATTTAGATCCATTTGTGTAAAAATATACTGTAAACTCTCATGATCTGTTTTAAGTGTGAAACTTCTGCCAACCAGGTAGTGTCTCCATAATTTTAGTGCCAGCATTACTACTGCCAATTCTAGATCATGTGTGGAATATTGCTCCTCATGAGGCTTCAACTTATGAGATGCATAAGCTATTACCCCAAATTCCTGCATTAGAACTGCTCCTAACCCTTGCTTCAAGGCATCGGTACATACCATGAAGTTTTTATCCATGTCTGGTACCCATAAGATTGGTGCACTCATCAGCAATCTCTTTAATTCTGCAAAAATGGCATCACATTCATTGGTCCACTCATATCGGATTCCCTTTTGCTGCAAGGTGGTGATGGGTTTTGCAATCTTGGAGAATCCTTCCCCAAATATTCAGTAATACCCTCATAATCCCATGAAGCTACGCATGTCATGCGCATTCTTCAGGATTGGCCAATCCTCGATGGCCTTCACCTTCTCTGGGTCCATTGAGATCCCTTCTCCTGAGATGATATTCCCTAAGTAGTGAATCTCCTTTTGGAAGAAAGAACACTTTGAGAATTTACCAAAGAGTTTATGTTCCCTTAAGCAAGTTAAGACTAACCGCAAGTGCTCCTCATGCTCCTTCTAGTTCTTAGAATATATAAGAATGTCATCTAAGAATACCTGAACAAAGTGGTCCAAGTAATTCCGAAAGACACTATTCATGAGACTCATGAATACTGCTAGAGAATTGGTGAAACCAAATGGTACTACTACGAACTCATAATGCCCAAATCGAGTTCGAAAAGAAGTCTTAGAAATGTCATTTTCTTTAATCCTGATCTGGTGATACCCCGACCTCAAATCAATCTTAGAGAATACTGATGCGCCTTTCATCTGATCAAATAGGTCATGAATTCTTGGTATAGGATACCTGTTCTTCACTGTGGCATTGTTCAAATCCCTATAATCTATGCACAGTCGCAAACATCCATCCTTCTTCTTAACAAATATCACTGGTGCTCTCCATGGTGAGATACTAGGTCTAATTAGTCCCAAGTCTAGCAACTTTTTTAACTTGATCTGTAACTCTTGAAGCTCAGGGGTTGTCATTCTATAAGGATTCTTTGAGGTCGGCTCTGCACCGGGTTTCAGTTCGATCGTGAAATCAAGCTCTCGTTCTGGAGGTAGTTGTGGAAGTTCTTCTGGGAAGACATCCTTGAACTCAGATAATACTGGGTAAGAATTCAAGGAAGTTCCTTTACTATCACTCACTGTCTCAACTACAAACAACTAACATCCTTGTCTTAAACACCTTTTAGCTTTTACCGCGGAGATGAAATGGAGGGATATTTTCCTCTTTCGACCCTAGATTTTAATTGCTCGACCCTCATCATCAAGGCACAAGACTTTCTTCGCATAGAAATCCATGAAATCTTTATGGCCTTCTATCCAATCCATGCTGACAATGAGGTCATAGGTGCCGAAATTGGTGACATAAGCGTCCATCTTAGTGGTGCATACTCCTAAGTCAACTTGACACCCCCTTACCTTCAGACCTACTACTTGTTTAACCCCTGAATCCATCTCTACCGATTCAAAATCATCGTGCTCGTAGGATGCCAACCCACATTTATCTAATGCATATGGTGAAATAAAACTATCTGTTGCACTAGGATCAAATAAAATTTTAAGTTTGACATTATTTACTTTACCAGTGGATTCTATGACGGTGGACTGATGTTCTGCCTGGTGGTTTTGAACAGCTGCATGAATCCGATGAGTGTTATCAGAATTTCCCATGGATGCTTTTCATTCCTTCTGCCTACTGCTGGTCTTCCCTTTAGGACAATCCAGCTGAAAATGAGGACCTCCACATCCCCAACAAGAGACATTAGGTGGTGCTTGCATGTTGCTGGGAGGAGTCCTATGGGATGTGTTCCTTCCCCGAGATCCTCTAAAACCTCCCGATCCTCTATAGGAATTGCCTTGTGTTCATCCTCGGTTCCCATGGTTTGTTGACAAAGCCTGCGATACTGAGTTAACTGAAGTGTTACCTCTCGGGGTGAACCTATTACCATAAGGAGGAGGTCTGGATTGTCCTCCTCTGAAGTATGTTCGTGGGGCCTTCCCTGTAACATACTGATTGGATCCTATCAACTTTCTTCCTCCCTTTGCATCTAACATATCCTCAGCATAGCGAGCATACTCAACTGCCATGGCAACTGAAGATGGCTTCCACATCCATACTGTGGCCCTGATCTTGTAGTTGAGTCCATACACAAATCGCTCCACCTGCCGATCAACCGAGTCCAAGTATGGGATATACTTTACCAATTCCATGAATCTAGCTTCATACTCTTCCACTGTCATGTTTCCCTGTACCAAAGCATGAAAGGAACCCGCCTGTTGTTCCCTACAATAAGCCGGAAGATACTTCATGTTGAACCTCTCCTCGAATAACTCCCATGAAACAGACAAAGGAGTAATATGCAATTGTTTCTCGAGGTCTGACCACCAATTTAGGGCATCGCCCTTTAGTTGGAAGATGGCCATACTAGCCTTGGAACTTAAGGTATACTCATTTAGTGCGAAGCACCTCTTCATACCCTCAAGCCTTGCTTCGGCGTGCTTACCCGGTCGTCCTCCTGAGAACTCAGGAATTTTGATCTTCTGCAGCTCTCTAGAAATATCCTGAAGTGGTTCTTGCCTTGCGCCCTGTGCCCTCTTAGAGTTTTCTCGGCTCACCTATGTGGTTTCTACCTCTACGATCCTCTCCGACTGTCTGTTTAGTGTGGCCATGTTGGTTTCCAAGGATCTCAATATCACCCCCATCTCAGGGCTGGAGGTTGTCCTTGGCGGTGTCGGTGGTGGGGTATATGGTGGCGGTGGGGGTGGTTGACCTGGGGTCTGTGGTGGCGATGAGGGTGGTTGACCTCGACCCCGCCCTCGACCTCGACCTCGACCTCTGTGTGTTTGAACCATGATAATTCCTGACATATTCAACAACATTATGCCATTATTATCTCAATCTAATAATTGCAGAGATAAAATTCTAGTTATGCAATGCTTATATTTATGCATAGAGACAAATTGTCAATATTTGCGTAAAACTTGCATAGTCACTTTCATTAAACGATTTTGTCTTGGGGTTTAATCTGTGCCTTAACGTTCAGCTTGTAATGCTAGTCTCAACAGTGTCTTGTTTTTCTTATTTCACATCCATCTCGCCTCTTCGACTATTAGTCAAAGTATCGGTAATGCCTTAAGTTTAATACATTAAATACTTTAAGGATTTATAATTTATAATAAATTATTTAAAATAAATAATAGACTAATTAAATTAATTATAAAAGGCTTAATAACTTAATTAATTATAAAAGGATTAATAACTTTTATAATTTTCAAATTTTAATAGTGCTCAAATATTGAGATTCTTCAAATGTTTGCTTTGCATCACATATATTAACTAATATACATCAATTAAACATACAACTAATTCAAATAATTTAATTTTATAGTAGAATTTCAAATAGCTTGCTTGTTCTCTTTTGGGATGTACTCACGTTGTGCTCATTGCAATAAGAATGATTTCATCTACTTCTATCAAACTTTGCTTATTAATAAAATCCCTACATAATTAAATAGAGAAACTATTAAATATATTTTGCAAATAAATTAAATAATTGCTAGTTAAAAACTATGTTTTCTAGTTAGTTTCAATGCATTATATAGAAATACGCATTGGTTTTATGTTATACCATACACAATGGTTTGTAAACATGATGTATACACATCGATATAATGTGGCAAATTTTACAAAATTCAAATTAATTTATACAATGTGTTTTAGATTAGAGCACTGCACTTTTATCATATATGATATTATTCAAAGTTATAATTCAAACTTATTTAAGATTTATAAATATTATTATAAATAAATAAAATTATAAAATTATTTAAATTTGTCAAAAAATTATATCTTAATTTAATGGTTTATATATATAATAAACTCACTGTCACTTTCAATCCAATCCAGTGAGATGTCGGAGTGAGTCCCTCCATCGAAGCTCCAACTGGAAATTAAAATATAAGGTTACGTAAAATTTTATCCACCTTCCAAAAGGATGCCCTACCTCACTCATGTGAAGGTATGGTGCATGTACGTTACGTGGCCACATGAATGAGGCTCCCCCTACATGAATCTCATGTGCTAGTAATCCACGAGTCCTCGGCTGGATAAGGAGGTGATACTCCTTCCACGCCCGCATGCCAATACCTCATTTTTTACAATCGTTTCCAGATGGAGGAGCTCTGCAACCTGCAACTCGAGCTAAGTTCCATGGCGAGGGTTTGGCTTACACTGGGTGAAAGTGACACTCCACGCCAGCATAGAATTGGTCACGCTGGAGCGGCAGATCTGAAGGTTAAACGGAGGCTGCAGGCTAGGGAGGGAGGGTGCATTTACCATATTTCTGTGTTGGTTAGAGGCATTGGCTATGGTGGAGGAGGGCGCATTTCCATCTGAGAGGAGGATGCATTCAGCAGTGGAATATAAACCAGTTACTGTTGCTCATCGTTTGCAAGGACTGTGCTACCCTATATTTTCGATGAGGGTTTTTGTCCAAAGCAATTATCCTCCATTTGGAAGGATTTCCTAATAAACGACCAAGATGATAAAGGGGTTGGCACATTACACAAAGCTTCTGACACCATGTGTTGATGGGTGCTCCCAGTTAAAGGAGTTGCCAATTATGAAAACATTAGTATCATTTGTCTCTCTGCATTTCCTTCCTCCATTTCATGTTAGGTTTCAGTGCTTGGATACCTAACCAGGAGACGGTGGGGGGGGGGCGTAGTGCAACTTCATGATTCCAGGTTTTGAATCCTTCATTTGCCATTTAACATTTAGTTTTTCTACATGAATTTGTAATTGAGAGGTCTCTAATTCTTGGCTAATTATATGAACAAATTATATTGGTGTTTTCGTATGTGGTTGTTTAAATTCGAGGCTTAGGGTTCTTCGAATCCGTGGCTTGTTCAATTATTTTGTACAAGCTAGGAGCTGCCTGTGTTGCATAGTATCAATATATGAATAGTTCTTTTGTATTAATTCATGTGTTTTCCATGCCTTTAAGTAGCACAGCCGGCGAACACAATGGTTCTGAGAAAGAAATCTGTGATATTGATGCGCTGATTCCAGTTTAAACACACAGATGATGTTTTATTTTTATTTATTTTTTCTCTCCGTGTGTTGATATTGATGCTGAAGGTAATAGAGTTTGTTTCCACTCATTTTCCTGTCCATGTGTTGAGTAGCGTTGATCCGTAGGACCTCAACTTTAGTGCATTAAAAGTTTGTTGTAAAAGAATGCGTGCAACAGGTTAATTAAAGGAACAACATTAACAGAAATTAAATTTTCAGAACAGGAATGAAAAACACAACACTAATAGACAGATACAAGGAAGAAAACATAGAAACAGAGTCACAAACAGAAGTTGATAACGGAGTTCACCCCTCCCCCACTGGGCTACGTCTCCGGGTCCCTCTCCAATGGGAACCGATCCAATTAATGGCTTTAAAATGGTACAATTGGTTCTGGACTATGCAAATCAATTTCAACACTGTGGACAAAAGTCTGCAAGACCTCTTCTCTGAACTAATACAAATTGGCCTTCAAAAGCAAAGAAAATCCAGCTAAAACAGAGAAGACAGTCGACTCTTTACAATCACAGCAACTGGACATTAATAGTAAAGTATTCAAGACCTCCTCTCTGAAAGTTACAAAACTGGACTTCAACAAGCAAAAGAAGCCAAGTATAACTGAGAGTAGTCGACTTCAAAAGGAACAGCATGTGGATAGATTTACCAAAAAAATGCTCTCTCCAAGCTTCTCATAACAGAGAAACATTGTCCTGCGCTCTCAATGAACTGAGTCCCACTGCTCTAAATGAACTCCTCCCCTTTATTACTCATCTTTGTCGTTACAAGGGAGCCAAAATGTTCAAAGAAATGTGACTGTTCACATCCCATGAAACGCGACATCAAGGCTGTTCATATGCCTTTCATCATTATTCCGGCTGTGGCATAACTGCCAAGAAAAGCTTGCCAACTGTTACGAATAATCTATGAACATTATGAAATATCCTGCCATGCCAAGGATCTGACCTCCGGAACCATACGTACTGAACTTTCGGAATTTTTTGTCAACCGTGCTTCACCGTTGCAGAAGGGGATAAGCAACGGGCTCCGATGGTCTCAATCGGCTGTCGGCTGGTTTTCGAGTCAGAGGATTTAGTTACTTTGGTTTCCGCTGTTGTGGACTGTCAGTTGATAAAGTCTCCCGATTTGACTTTTCAACCCGTAAGTCTTGGGCCTCCGCCGTTGCGGCTGCCGAAAGCGTTATACTTTATCTATCCGCCGTTGTGGCTCTCGAATCGCTCCGACTTCCAATCCGTTTAAACGTCCGTTAATATTCTGCCATTGTGGAAGGGAGAAGCCTTTTATCTATCCGACGTTGCAGCTCCCGAATCGCTTCGACGTCCGTTAAGCTTCCGTCGTTGTGGAAGGGAGAAGCCTTTTATCTATCCGCCGTTGCGGTTCCTGAATCGCTTCGACGTCCGTTAAGCTTACGCCGTTGTGGAAGGGAGAAGCCTTCCGATCCCCGACGTTGCGGGAAGGGGAAATGCTTCTGATCCCCGACGTTGCAGAATAGGAAAGGCTTCCAAGCCCCGTCATTGTGGAAGGGGAAGTGCTTTTGACCGCCGATCCTCATATTTTTTTGCGTCCGGTTATCCCCATGGACAGACTAGGAGTTTGGCCGCTCGCCGTTGCAGAGGAATATCTCTTCCAATCTGTGTATTTTTGCCTTCCGATTTTCTTCAACCACCGTTTCTGAACCATGTACCATATTGGATCTTTACAGAGGAATAATCCGCCAGATCAATCCTCCCCATTGGAGAGCTTTTGGACCACCAAAAGCCTGAATTATTCTGCAAGTAAGTGAGGGTATAGCTTCCTCACCTTTCCAATCTCCATACATCCTGCGTTGCTTAGAATCTGCATATTAGTCTCCTTGTCCATGACCAAAGGAGGTTCATACCATTTAAAATTATTTGCATATGCGACTAGAGATAAGCTCAAACAGAAAGAATGTTTACACTTCTTTTCAAAGGTCTCAAAATGATTATAAACAGAATTGAGCCTTTTACCTTTCAATCTTCCCTTGGTGATCTACAACCAAATTTTCTTTTCAACTTCAAAAGGATGATGGTTTTCATGTCCGGCTTTCCAAATTGCTTGACTAGTCTCCTACTGTTCTTTCACTATCTGCTGCACAGTTTCCTTTGCATCATGATGTCCAACTCTAACATCTTTTGTGCCGAAAGAAAAGTCCACATGTGACCTCAACAGATAACAGAAACAAGCCTCAAAAGGAGATTTAATGCACTGCATGTGTTGCAACTGTTCACCCTGAACCTTAGGATGTTCATCACAATAATTTTGAAGAAATTGAATAATCATCCGATTCATGCCAAGATTTGGAAAAGGCATACTTTGCTGCAACTGCACTTCATGTTGTACATCTCTATTAATTGATAATCTTTCAGGTCCCTGTAACAAAGCATCATACTCGGGAACACCTTTAATTAATTTAATTCCATGTTCCACCAATGATTCACCTTTAACAACCATTAATGCAAACTTCCTACTAGCATTCACTATCATTTTCATTTGACTTGTAGCGACTAATGCTAGATTTTTTTTCATACGATGTGCATGAACAATGTATTCCACACCATCTTTAAAAAGATGATACTTATTCTTCTCTCTATAAAAGACTGCTTTCCGGTCATACAAATATGGACTCCCAAGTACAATTCCACAAATGTCAAGTGGTACTACATCCAGTTCTACCTCATCCATAAACTTTTCAGTGATTGCAAATTTCAAAATACATTTCTTTGTAACTTGCAACTGTGTATCATTAGTAACCCAACCAAGAGGATAAGGTTTTTCATGAGGACTAGTAACTAGATTAAGTTTCTTAACCACTTCTTCCGATATCAAATTCACTTGAGAACCACTATCAAACAATGTATCAATTGTTGTATGATTTGTAATGACACGAACATGAAACAGTTCACTTCTTCTTTTATCACTTTACATAGAAGTAGATAGCAGATTTGTACTTGTACTTGCACATGAATTGGAACTTGAACTTGCATCAATGGAAAGAGATATACCTTTATCTTTACCTCAGATCCCTATTGTTGTGATCTTAGTCTCATCACCTGAATCAGATCCCAAGTCTTGAATTATTGCTGCAGTAGTTGCTTGGTTATCCTTATCTTTGTTTTTATTTCTTCCCATCCACTTTGGCTTTAATTCTGGATGAAGTTTCCAACACTTTGAAACATCATGCCCTTTCTGACAATGTGAGCATGTGGGTCTCTCACCCTCTTTCATGATGGTAGCTATTTCCTTTCCCTTATCTTTGCTTTTATCTTTGCTGTCAAATTTAGATGACTTCTTCACAAACGAATCATCATCATGCTTACCCCTAGCTTCTAAATGTGTAGCTTGAACACATACATCATCCAAATTACTGGGGTTAAACATCAACAAAGTATGTCGCAAATAAGAATGCATGCCACCAATATATTTAAGAAGAGTTTCTTGCGTATCCAATGCAACATTCAATGCAATAGCCCTCTTTCTAAATTCATGAGTATATTCCTATATGCTTTGTCCTTTAGCTTGTCTAAAAGTTTGCCAGCTCATTATTAATTGCTGCATATGACCTAAAGGATAAAATTGCTTCCTTAATACTTCAAAGAATTCATTCCAAACTGAAATAATTTTACCATTCTTTTGAAGATCTTGCTGAATCTTTCTCTCCCACCAAGTAAGAGCCATTCCACTCATTCTCAAAGTGGCCAATTGAATCCTGGAAGGGTCATCATTAATGCCCTGCACCCTGCAATATACTTCAAGCTGCTTGATCCAATTGTCTAATTTTTTAGCATCTACATCTCCATTATAAATAGGTAATTCAAACTTTACATCCAATTTGAAATAAGGCATATTAGGACTTGCATTATGAGAAGAAGAAAAAGTCTGTTTAGTGTCAGGAGGATCACCATCACCTCCTACTCCTTTACCCTTTTCTTCTGGCTTCACTTCTGCATCTTTGGATGAAGATCCTTCTTCTTTCTTCTTCCTTTCTGCTCGCTCATCGAGTAGAATTTCCATCATGGCTTTCATGCTCATAAAAGCCTCCAGAAACTCAGTCTCAGAAATGACAGGTTTTTCCTGTTCGGTATGTCCTTCTTCTTCCCCTCGTGGAGAAGACATGGTTCTTGAGAATGTTCTCCTGGAGCCAATATCAAGATCTCCTTCAACTAATTCTCCTTCACCAACCTTTAACCTGGACCTGGTAAGAATTCACAAACTTGCACAACAGTCAACCAGCTCTAATACCAAATATGATCCGTAGGACCTCAACTTTATTGCATTAAAAGTTTGTTGTAAAATAATGCGTGCAACAGGTTAATTAAAGGAACAACATTAACAGAAATTAAATGCTCAGAACAGGAATGAAAACCACAACACTGATAGACAGAAACAAGGAAGAAAACATAGAAACAGAGTCACAAACAGAAGTTGATAACAGAGTTCACCCCCCCCACTGGGCTACGTCTCCGGGTCCCTCTCCAATGGGAACCAATCCAATTAATGGATTTAAAATGGTACAATTGGTTTTGGACTCTGCAAATCAATTTCAATAGTATGGACAAAAGTCTGCAAGACCTCTTCTCTGGACTAATACAAATTGGCCTTCAAAAGCAAAGAAAAGCTAGCTAAAACAGAGAAGACAGTCGACTCTTTACAATCACAGCAACTGGACATTAACAGTAAATTCTTCAAGACCTCCTCTCTAAAAGTTACAAAACTGGACTTCAACAAGCAAAAGAAGGAAAGTATAACTGAGAGTAGTCGACTTCAAAAGGAACAGCATGTGGATAGCTTTACCAAAAAAATGCTCTCTCCAAGCTTCTCATAACAGAGAAACGTTGTCCTGCGCTCTCAACGAACTGAGTCCCACTGATCTAAACGAAATCCTCCCCTTTATTACTCATCTTTTCCGTTACAAAGGATCCAAAACGTTCAAAGAAATGCGACTGTTCACATCCCATGAAACGCGGCATCAAGGCTGTTCATAAGCTTTTTGTCGTTATTCCAGCTGTGGCATAACTGCCAAGAAAAGCTTGCCAACTGTTACGAATAAGCTATGAGCATTATGAAATATCCTGCCATGCCAAGGATCTGACCTCCAGAACCATACGTAAACTGAACTTCTGGAAGTTTTTTCCAACCGTGCTTCACCGTTACGGAAGGGGATAAGCAACGGGCTCCGACGGTCTCAATCGGCTGTCGGCTAGTTTTTGAGTCAGAGGCTTTAGTTACTTTGGTTTTCGCTGTTGTGAACTGTCAGTTGATAAAGTCTCCCGATTTGAATTTTCAACCCGTAAGTCTTGGGCCTCCGCCATTGCGGCTGCCAGAAGCATTATCCTTTATCTATCCACCGTTGCGGCTCTCGAATCGCTCCGACTTCTGATCTGTCCTAAGTTCCGTTAAGCTTCCACCGTTGCGGAAGGGAGAAGCCTTTTATCTATCCGCTATTGCGGCTCCCGAATCTCTCTGACGTCCGTTAAGCTTCCGCCGTTGCGGAAGGGAAGATCCTTTTATCTATCCACCGTTGCGGCTCCCGAATCGCTCCGACGTCTGTTAAGCTTACACCGTTGCAGAAGGGAGAAGCCTTTCGATCCCCGACATTGCGGGAAGGGGAAATGCTTCCGATCCCCAACGTTGCGGAAGAGGAAAGGCTTCCGAGCCCCGCCGTTGCAAAAGGGGAAGTGCTTCCAACCGTCGATCCTCATATTTTTTTTGCATCCGGTTATCCCCGTGGATGGACTAGGAGTTTGGCCGCTCGCCTTTGCGGAGGAAGATCTCTTCTGATCTGTGTATTTTTGCCGTCCGATTTTCTTCAATCGTCGTTTCTGAACCATGTACTATATTGGATATTTACAGAGGAATAATTCGCCGGATCAAGCGTCAACTTCACTAATTCCGTGCTTGGCCGCCCATGCATTGCAATCTTATCAGCGACCGTAATTCTTGCGTGTGTGTCAATGAACTGCCTACTGTTGGTAGCAGGTTTGCTTCCTGTACAGAACGAACTAAATTGATGGATTAAGCTGATTCCAGTTGTTTTCTTATAAAAAAAATTTAATTTCGGTTATTTGTTGTACTGCTTGCATTTTATAACGTAGGAACTGGTTGTGTTTTTCCATTAACGCTCCTTTCAAAAAGAGAAGTTACTAGGAGGTAAAACCAAGCTACCTGGTTCAATTCAAGGCTCAGAACATGATATTTTGCGGAGGGTTTCAATGTCGTCCTTGGGTTTGAAAATGAACTTCCCCTCACCCAAATTTCACAACACATGGAGGCCAAACCACAGAAAACAATGCTATGGAAAATGCCATGAGATTATTGAAGCTACTATGCCAATGAAATTTTCCTTCCAACAACGAATACGATTAACCCAGTTTCATGTTAGGTCTATACACTAAATTGCCATACCTATGAAGTGCAATTTTGTAAATTTGACATGCAATCCCTGTTCTCACTTCATTTCTCTGATTAGGATGCAACAGGAAGGTTAATACCATTTGCAAAGTGTATTTCGTTCATTTCACCTATCGAGTTTAATATATTTCAAGGAGTTGGCCACACTGTTTTTCTTTATCTAAAATGCTAAGGATGTTTTCAAGTTTCCTGGATTTCAATTTCAAGCACCCAAAAGCCAAAGATGTAGAATTTTCTTTATGTGGTCAGGTCGACGCCTATATATATATATATATATTTACACGAATTTTATTTTTATTTTTTGTATTTTGGATATTATAAATGTTTACATTCTATATCAGTGTATTCAGCAAGCTCTCCAACATACATATGTACTTAATGTATACATACATTCTATATATGAATTCTTCACTGATACTATTTTGTTTGCAGGGAAGCCTTTTGTTCAAGAAAGGATTGAGATTAGGCTAGACTAAATAATCCCAAACAATCATAGCATGCCCGCATAATTTCTTATTGTACAACTCTTAAAATTAATTTTATTATTTATGTATATTTTTTTTTTCATTCCAACATATCAATTGCGAGCCCTCTGGTTCCAGATTTGGAACCATGGCTCTGATACCATTCTGTAGTGCTCTGCTTCCCGGGCAGAGCACTAAGTCCTAAAATTTAACAGTAAAATGACATTTACTCTGATTTCAAAATTCATTTATTTATGCAATAACGAGAGGGTTACACTAAAAAATACCTGAACTTAAGCTGATGATAGTCCCTGAATCCTGCTCCTGTAGCCTTTCCTCTCCCCTGTCTGAGCCTCGTCTGAGTCTTGATGCCAATCTAGATGATCCACCCTGTTGACTAGCGTTGAACCTGCTGGCCCTAGGAAACCGACGAGTTTCCTATCCCCCGAGCCCACGTGCCGATAAACTCGATAGCAACTTCCTTTTTTGATGAGTGTAATTCTTCTCCTGGAGTTAACCCCCTCCTCCAGTTTTCTTCCCTTCCTGTTTCATCACCTTCCTTACTCTCTTCTTCTGTAAAAATTCTCTCCCCCAAAATACTCTGCAAAATAAATCCCCCCCTTCAACCATTCGATCCCCCTCCTTATACCTCCTTCCCCTTCCTTCTTGCACCGCCTCCATAAAAATAATAAGTATTAAATTAGTTCTTTTCTTTGGAAATCCAACCCGTTCAGTTTTTTTTAGACATTTTTTTACACCTAAATAGATTTTCTTGATTTGTACAATTCTTCACCCCCGATGAGGTGGTGGGAAATTACTACCTGCTTATCCTATGGAATTTAACGTGTTAATTAAAACATACCCAATTGTCATAAAATTACCCAATATTGTTTATTTAATGTTTTATGCTAATGGTAAAATTGTAATAATAATATTGTAATTTAGTATATGTTATTAATAACTTAATAAAAAGTACTTAATAATAAACACTAATAAATAATAATAATAATAGATATTGACAACAAAATAAAATAATAATAATTATTATTAATCAATAAATAATTAATTGTAGTATTATTATTAATTGATTAAAATGATAACATCGACATGTTTATGTTTATTGTTAAGTCCCCCCGCACATTGAATTTTAATAAATAAGGTACATTTACAAGTTTAAATAAATCACAATTACTTAGTTAACCCATCCAACTATTTAATGTTTTTCAATTAATATTTCATACTAGCGTGCATGTATGGCCAGTACATGCATAGGCTGCACATGTACTATAACCAAAAACACCTAATTTCTAGTTGATACACATAATATTTTACGCAACAAGACAAATATACAGATATAATATGATTTCTTTGACATCCAGAGTTATTTAATAGTTATGTTCTTATTAATCAGTCAAATAAGATTGGTACCTACCATCACTAATCCGGTATCATAAATGTCCAACACTCAACAATAATAACTAATACGTCAAACCATCCTAACCTATGTCCGCATCCTCCCTATCCTTCCTCTGCTAGTACAAAGTGGATGCCAGCTGTACATACTGGGTACATACTCCATGAAACCATACTACGTTTCTATCGAGTTTATTGGTACGTGTCATCGTACCATCACTTGGAAATTAAGGCTCTCTTCAAGATATGTATTGAGTCATACTTTTCATCACACACTTGGCTATCACATAGCCCCTGTACCCTGCAGGTTAGCACTATGCAAACATGCATTCATAACAATATTAATGGCAATAGCTGGTCCATATTATCAACATTATTTCCTTTCATCACATAAAATCATAAAATTAATCGCATCATGGATGGGTGCCCATGTACCACATCATACATATCACATCATATCAAGGTTTACAATCAACTATATGTTTTTGTTATGAAATAAATAAATGAATCTGATGACGACTACCGCATGATAATTGCATAAGCACAATAATTTCATATAAATGATAATCATCATAACATCATAATCAAAGCATCTACATAGGCATGTTAATCGTTGTAACATCATGATCAAAGTATAATATAAGCATGATAGCATCATAATATCATAATCAGAGCATAATCCTGATAACATCATAACATCAGTAAATAATCACATATAACATGTCAAAATATAGTTTATGAAGTATAGCTGAGTCCACAGATAATAAGTAAATATAGTGTAATAAGTCTGAGTGATAAATATGCCGGAGTCAAAATATGGGGCACTACACTTTATTAGACATATAATGGATGAAGGAGAAAAAAAAATTAGAAAGTTTGATTCCTAATGCCCAACGGTTGAGGAGATCATGACATTTTTATTCTAAGGCCTATTGCACGACCTAATGCTGGTGTTTCTTTTATCCATTTTTATAAGGAAAGGAATATGACTTCATATTTAATGTGAAATGAACGATTGTAAATGGATCTTGGTTATTGGCACATTTGCAAATAGAAATAAGACATTATTTGAACATGAACTAGGTCGCTTAATGTGAAGTGACTCGAAAAATGGAATGGAAATTTTTTCTTAATATTTTTGTTTTTTATAATGCTTATTATGGATGCTTATGAATTTATGTGTCATTAGAATGTTTCAAATATGACTGAAAGTAACAAAATCATCTATGAACTAAACACTTTGAATACTTTGCTAAATATTATTAATTGGTTATTTAAACAAAAAAATATGCCTTATTTTTTAATTGTAGAATGTTAGTAGAAATTTACTATGCTATCAAGAGAAGTTATAATATATGGTTTTTTGATGAGGGAACTTTATGTTTTTTTTCACCTTTGGAAATGTAGAGAGATAGAGAGAGAGAGAGAGAGAGAGAGAGAGTTAGCATACATGAGATGTGTACATTTGGGAAAGTCGTGAGTTCAGCTCTCTTGATCCCCTCGGGGTTAGGGGAGAAGCACTCAAATGTCTATTCATGCAATTATTCCTTGAAAAAAGAAAAAAGAAAAAAGACATATCTTGTTCATGATGGGTAAAGACCATAAACACTCCACCCTCATTTTCAGAAAGGGACAAATCAAGAGTGAGATTTAGAAAGGAAATAATTACTAGAAAGATTCAATGGTTAAATATAAGGAAAATGATTATTATAGAATTTTTTGACATTAGTAGATATGTAGGAATTTGTTAATCATTTTAATCTAACTATTGATTAATAAGGTTTAGAAATGATTTTTTTTCATTTATGTTTTTCATTAAGAAATAATTAAATCATAATTTGAAATAGAGATTCTAGAAAACCTAAACCCTAGGAACATATCCCCACAGCAAACCCTTAAAAACAAATTGTTTGATCAACTTAGCACATGCTAGAGAATTCCATACCAAATGTTCAACTATGTTCATGATCTTGTGGATTGGTGACATGCAAACTTCAAGTTCGTGGTTTATTTGAGCTCGTAGAACTAATTAATATAAATATATTTATATATTGTTATTTATGTATTATGTAACTTTATATTAGTAAAATATGGTTGTGTGCCATAGGTCGTAGAAATCAGGTCAACATAGTGAAGAGATACATTTATATATCTCTATTTATTTATTATGTGACTTAATATTAGTTTAATATGGTTATGTGTCCTAGGCCGTAGAAATCATACGAGCATAGTGAAGAGAATGAACAACATTAGGCATATAATTAAATTAAATTATAGATGGTATATTTTCATATTAGTACTCATCATTAAAACTATATTCCTATATTATTGATTGTTCATGATGACATTTTAATATCATTCGAGGACATCCATCACCTCTAGTTTCCTTGAGTGTACAATTGTAAGTCATTTTCACATATAAGTGTTTTTTTATCATTTATTGAATGCTTTGTTCATTTTTATTTCTTATTTTTTCCATGTGTTGATGGAAGAATGTATTTTGATTTTGGTAATAACCTTGCTGCATCAAAGCTTGTTGGGGACACTTTGTTTTCCCTACTTTGGAATTCTTCCCTTAATAACATGTTTGTCAAGTTACTTCTTACATCTCTTTTAAATAACTTCTTATTAGAGAACTAGTATCTTGTATTGTGTGCTTATAATACTTTTATTGATATTAAACACTCTTATCTAATAATATCCAAATTCATCAAATCACTTTAAAATTTAAAATGATATTTTATAAATCATCATCGGTGGAATATATACACCAATGATAATCATAGGTTGTCTTGAACTATCTTGTTAAATACGATGACCATGGTCTAACAACATGCATGTGCAATAGCTATTACAGATAGAATGGCCTTTGTTTAAAAATAATAACAATTTATTTTTAATTAGACAAAAAAATGCCCTTTCCTTACATCGGAATATACAGATAAATACCATAAATTATACCCTAACTATCCTTCTAGATTGTTGTGACTTGAAAACATTTGAAGCTTACAACATTGGCTTGTTGGTAGGATTCTTGGTGTTGATTAAGTGCAACATTTTGAACCCTGTGATCTTATCCTGCATCATTCTTTTGTATGCAAGTTAATTTTGAAAAAAAATAATAACTAACATAATTCTCTCTCTTTTATGGAATTGTGTGTATTGTCATGTGTTATAAATATTGTACTATCAAAATCACATTTCTTTTTGTTATCACAAAAATATGCATTGATAGATTCTTATAAAAACTATAGGCTTACCAACCTTGGTCATGGTTTGATGCCTCTCTATTTGGATTGGGGATTGATCATATGGGAAATTAGAAAATAGAAGAGGAACCAAGATGAGTGTGCCCTCCCTAGTTGGGTTTCCCAATTTTAGAGCTCTAGCTAACTACTTGGTCATCCCACCAAAAACAATAAATAAATGTTAATAATATCCTCAGAAGGGGATGCCTCTCTTGCAAACGAAAAATAAGTCTTGATATGCAATTTACATGAAGTAGGAATGCTTATTTACTTTCATTGTTTGTTAACCAAGAAGATGGGTTAATCTCAAGGTTGTCGAGGTGTAGTTTATTAGCTAAAGACATATTAAGGTGAAGTGTAACTAAAGTCTACCCTCTTGGTTTTGATAGCCTCTTCATGTTGGGTGCACTCTCTTCCATAATAAAGCTTCTCTTCTAATCATTGGTATTTATCTTTGCATACCTGCCTATAGTGCACCTTCCCTCTGCTAGTAGATTAATTTAGATACGATTTTAATTGATTAGGAGGTATGTTCTCAAAATATTATTGTTTCTGCTAAATAAAAAATAAATTACATCCATAATATGGTCATTTATTCAACATAGAGTTCTTAACCATTCTTGGTACTTGTTCTTACGTTTAAATGTTTCCATTCTCTTTGTATTACTATATATATTGCAGGATCTCTTCAAATATCATTTGTAAATTTAAGAAATGGTAAGTAACATCTGCTACCATGCGCCTTTTTTTAAGCCTTTTTTTACTATGTAATATTATTCTCAGACCACTATCCTCTTTCCTCTCAACATGCTACATAACTACTACTATGATTTTCTAATTTGATACTTTTCACATTCTTCAAAAGATGGCATATAGACATATAGAACATGTTAGGAGGATTCTAGTTACTTAGATTTCAGATTAGAAATAGTACACTACCCCTACTTTCTTGTATCTTGTAGTTATGGTATTAGTTTGAGATTGAATGAATTCATTGCTATAAAACTAATTTCCTTTAGGACAACATTTCCCTCTTCTATGGAAATAAATAGAACTGAAAAAAAAGGGTTTATATTTCTAGACATGTTTTATTTTCCAAAATATCAACCTTGTGAGCATCCTCCTCCTAAGCATTGTTTGTCCAATGGGATAAATACAATTTTTTTTCTATTGTGGGCACCCAAGTATGCAAAAATATTTCACTTTTAGCAGTCCCTTGTGGACTTAGCAAGGTAAACAGAAGAGTAATTGGGAAGTAAATACACCCTATTGGTACATGAATAGTATGCATGTATGATGACCAAATTAAAACATACTTGGACTGCTATAGAACAAGGATAGTCTCAAATGCAAAGCATAGATAAATATGCATGTCTCGGTGTGACATAGTGCAACCTTCTTACTTCCTCAAAGTAGATTACATGTGCCCTTTCACAACTGAACCAAAATTCCCTCTTCTCATTACATAATTCCAAGCCTAGTGATGATGTTTAATTGTCTTCCTTCTAATAAATACACTCATGATAGTATTATTTACAATTTACTTGGGCTACTTACCCCATAATACAAATGGAATCTCTCGGTTAACAAAATCCATAAAGAAAAAGATGATTTTTGTTGGGTTTATGATATACCTTTTTTGGTGTGAAGATGTTGATAGGATAAGATCCCTCTCATCTCACAAAGTAAGCCATCATTTTTCTTTGTGGAAAGGGATTTTTTTTTAACAAAAGATTGTCCCTACAACTTGCCAAAAAAAATTTGTAATCATTATTAATTGATGGAGGTTTCTAAGAAGTATTTGGATTGGCATGTTATTTTCAAAGATAAGGGAATAAGGGAATTGCAAAATGAACCATGCATTTTCAGGCAGTAATATGTCTGAGGATATACTATCTAAGATAATAATAAAAAAATGAACTTTGAAAATATGCAAACAAATTTGTGAAGCTACCCTAACTGTGAAAAAATATCTCAGAAAATTATCCCCTTGGTACCCTTGCTACCCTTGTTGAGGAAATTCTTAGGTCTGGAAATGAGGTCTATTTTTTACTAGTTTACCCTAACTATCATCTACCCTAACACTGAATAAATGTATGGAAACTGAATAGTGAATTGTTAGACTAATTCTTCAAAAAAATTGTGCCCTAACTGTTGAGTATGAGTGCAAACAGGCACCCTAATTGTTGAATAGTGCTGAAAATATGTTCCCTAGATTCTCTTAATCAACTCTAAGAATCCATGGAAGTCTTTCCCTTGCAGATATTGGTTGATGAATTTTTTCCCTAGATTTCTCCAAGATTCCCTACGTCACCTACTTCAAATTCACCCAAAAAACATGTGCAAACATGGAGTGAAAATGCCCCTTTTGGCCTTATTAAAGAAAACATTAGTGCAAACCTGAATGGTTCTACCTAGATTCACTAAGAGTTGTGTTCTTCAAACTGGGTTTGGTTGAGTCTAGCTGCATCCAATATTACTTGAACCATTTTTTATAAGGTTTGGGTTAACTAAGAAAGTCTAGGTTGGCATGGCTAGCTCCTATAGCTGTGCTTCTAAAGTCATGATATTTTGGATTCTAGGGATGTTCCACTTTTTTTCTATTTTGCTAATGTTGTTAGAAAGAGATCTAGTCTCTTAATTTTTGATTCATAGATTCCTTTGGCGTAACTCATTTTTCTATACATTCCATATCATCTCCTTCGTATATTTATAACTGTATCATTTTTGTGACATGGTGACATGTTTGTAAGTATATCTATGCTTTTAGTGAACTTATGCAATTGTCACTTTTTCCATTCTTTTGTTGGTATATTCTTCAATCTCATTTTACAAATTGAAGACTCTAGATACATTCAAAGGGAACATTTCCACTACACAATAGTTTCTATCAATATTAGAGTCTCATAAGATACAAATGCTATGATTTTTTTCCATGGGATCAATGTAGGCTTGTCAATTCTTAAGGGTACTCTCGATCTCATTTTCGGAATTAATGATCCTAGCTTCAGTTTGGGGAAGTTTTCCAATACATAGTGCTTATTTTAGTTTCTTATAAGATTCAAATATGTTACTTATACTTCATGAGGGGTGATGTACGCTTGCCACTACTAGTAGGATGGGATAAAGGACCATTAAATATATAGATAATTCAATAAATTTAAAGTTGATAATAAAATTCAAGCGCTAGTTTATTCTTTCAATTACTTATGAAGTAAATTTGATACTAAAGGTGGATTTTTACATGGATTTCTTTAAAGAGGAAGGGCTTGAAAATATGAGGATATAAAGTGTAGTGAACGTGGAAATTAGAGAAACATGCTATATAGAACTTCTATATTCCCTCATATGATGGAATCCTTACAGAATGGGTTTTCTAGTAGGCCTTTTGTTGCTATATTATGGAAAATCTAGTACTTACAGGGTCATTCTCATATGCATGATGATACAACCAAGCATGCATATGCCACATAGGTTCTTAGTACTGGAACTAGAAATAAAGATATTTTTCAATTGTAAGCATGAGACCAACATCCATTATATGCATTACAGAGTTATGCCTCCTTTTGGTACAACTATTTCAGTTTGTGTTTTATAATAGCACATGAATTTCGAATGTAGGATGTTATGGACTCTAAAGTTCAAGCTGGAACAACTTGAATTTATTTTATATATGTAATCTACCTTGTTGAAGGTAGTAGAAAATCTAAGACATTCTTCCACATCAAACTTTTCCTCTGAATTCTTTATTAAAATGTGTATTACAAATAACCTATGTATTTAGGCATTTTATGTGCACTAAGACACCAATTATTGGTTAAACATGTACATTATTAATTAATTACATAATAATGAAGATAGTTTTGAGAACCCTATTTCTAGTTGGTTCTTGGATCTTGTCCAAGTTGAAGAGGGGCCCATTTGAAGAGGGTTGGAGATTCATTTTTGTTTAGTGTTAGGGCCTAGGGGCCATGAGAAAGAACAAATGTTCAAAAATATTGAATTATATGCCAAAGTATTGAGCATCAAAAGGGGCAAACTTGATATTTATGAATTATCTTCTAATGAAGATAGTTTTGAGGACCGTATTCCTAGTTGGGACTTGGATCTTGTATGATATTATGAAAATTAAATAGGTGATTCTTAGTCTACCATGCGTTATTTTTCAGGACGAGGATGAGAATTGGAAAAAAGCCTCGATTTTTATCGCTTTTATTTAGAAAAAACCTACACATCCCTCCTCAATGGTTGAGGAATACTGGTGGGACATTGATTCTTTTGTATGATTTTAGATACACATATGGTGATGGAGTTTTTATTTTATTTGCCACATTTATGATTTCCCTCAACCTGCAGACACCGATAGTAACATTCTTTGTACTGACACCAACATAATGGAAAGTATTTATTATTATGGTTCATCAATAGACTGTGTTGCAACACAACCAATCATCTCACCTGGAGCTACTAAGGACTGCGGGAAATGAGATTCAATCTCACAAACTACCCATTTAAATTATTACCTTGAATGGTGGTATTCCTTCAGGACACATTTCCTATAAAATGTACTTCAAAGATGAATGTTGAAAAAGAGAGTGGAATTCTTATGTACTTCAGTACTCATTGGGTCATCACCAGGAACAACCCTATGTATTTCTTCAAGCCTGTCAATTGCTTCTACAATATCCATGGGATGCATATCTGATGGTTTTCTCATACTAATTTTGAATGTCTTCTAGTCGTTCCAGATGAGCCTCTTAAGATTTATAGGTAGAGGCCACGAGTTCTCTCCACTAGGTGCAATTTATGTACCTAGTTGTCATCTATCTAACTCCAGTTTATGCACGTCTACATCAAAAATATTCTGGAACTCCTGGATTGTTTTCAAATATTCCACATGCTCTTGTAACATGTAACTAGGATTCCAATTTCCTTGATCAAGCTCATATTTATAAACATTTTCAAACTCCTTCTTTTTCATCTTCATAGAATCAAGCTTTTGTGATTCAATCCAAACAAAATCAATACAAAATTTCTCGTATAGAAATTGAATAACATCCCCAAGTGAGTTCCCGATATCCCCTTTCATTGATATCCTACATTGTTTTACTAAGGGATATCACTCAGTGTGACGACATCTTGGTTGGGCTTAGCAAGATTGAAAGGTCATTTAAAATAGAAGTTGGTTTTGAAATGATTCCTAGTCCATCTTAGGTGCACTTTGTAGCTTTTCCATGCCTTCATATGGTTCGGAGCATAAGTGAACCTTTCTCTTTGATTGGTGATGAAGTTTCCAAAACTCAAATCCCAAGAATCCTTAGTCTCTTCCATGTCATCTAGCCATGTGGATATCCTTCTAAGATTTCAGTTCCAAGCAAGATATATCATTCTCTTAAATGGATCTAATGATCCCTTTAGAACATGGTGTTACTCAAATTGCAATGTGTATAATCACCATGTCTCCCAACAATTTAGAGGTGTAATAGGTGCTTGATTTTATTGGATGAAATTGTTTTTTTCCCACTACACTGGACTATAAGAAGTCTAAAAAAAATTGCTTGAATCTGTCATAGGAATTGTGATATTGAAGCTCTTGTGAGTAATAAACACGTGTATCTACTAAATATTTTGTATAATTTGAAATTTAGTAGCCATGGACATTACAAAGTATAGTATTTTTTTTCTACTTTTCCAATCATACATTGTCAAGCATTTACAAGCAATATCATGAATCCAAATGGAATTCCTAGGAAATTAAATATTTTCCTTGGAATTGAATTATAGACATTTTTGAGACTGTCATTGAGAGAATATCGTGTCTTTCAATCTTATTCTCCTTTGTATCTATGTTAAATATGTTGTTTTTGTCATTTATCTGTTGTATCGGAACAATGATTTTGTACCAAGTTGGTTGTTGTAGAAAAGGAAAGAAGTATTTAAATTAGATGAGTGTTTGACATAATTGTTAATAGGTATTTCTTTGATGGGGGGCTGAAAGTGGGGTGTGTGAGATAGTGGAATGTAGGTTTGTATTTTGAAGTGTGAGTACTTAAACAAGAAAATAAGAAACAAATTTGTATATATTTTCACTTAGAGTGAATTCTATACTGAGGTCGCTAATGAGCTAAAGGGATTCTCTTTGAATTCTTTGATGGATGTGAGGTAGGAATACTAGTATTTGTAGAGTCAATTGGAAGGGATTTTAAATTCTTAAAACCTTGAGCCACATTAGTAATCTTGTTTCCTATAGAATCTCATGTTATATTTTATCATTTAAGCACTATGATATTAGGATATTATCTGAGAGAATAACATGCACAACAATAATCACAAAAGACAAGAGACACAAAGAGTTTTCCTTGGGGAAACCATAAAGGAGAAAACCTCGCAACTTCCTCAAATATAGAATAAGCACCAATGGAAAAAGTAAAACCCAAAGATAGAAAGATGATCTTCAACAGTTGTTCTCTCTCTCTCTCACTTGTGACAGCTTCTCTTCTCTCACTCATGCGCCACAGTTGAGAGAGTGTGTGTTTCAAATAGAGAGGCTCACTCTCTATTTATACTAGTTTTTGACTTGACAATTACTTACCAGGTCTGACTTCACTAGGAGAGTCTAATAACCCTAGTGCCCCTCAACTATGGGGACTTTACCCTGAGATCAACAAAGGAGGGTTAAAATATATCACTTTACATGACTTGATTACATTAATGATTCTTCTGATAGGAACATAGGGGTAAATGAAATACAATACATAATATATACAAGTGAATACATTCTAAAGTTACAAATACATCAACACTCCCACTTAACTAGGAAGGTATTCTCTTGACACAGTTCATCAGCACAAGTCTTCATCACGAGATCATCATCATCACTGGATCATCATCAAAGTTGGATCATCATCAGAATAGATCATCATCGTCGTCATTACTCCCAATATCTCTATAAAATGGCAATATCTCTCAATTCTACTTGTCATTGGAATTTCTACAGAGCCAACCCTTTTCCATGTTGGTTGTAGGCCTAGCCTCCATGTAGGTCTTCTTCTTCAGCGCTTATATCATCGGCATGGTAGGACGCACCTACTACCATCTGAGAAAGGATATATCACTTATATCCACCGGCATGGTATGAACACACGTACTACCATACAGGAAAGGATCCAACACTTACATACACCAACATGATAGGACACACCTACTACCACCTGAAAAAGGCCCCAACACTTACATGCACTGGCATGGTAGGACACACCTACTACCATTCAGGGAAATACCCCAACACTTATATCCATTGGCATGGTAGGACACACCTACTACCATCCAGGGAAAGGCCCCGGTACTTACATCCACTGGCATGGTAGGAAACACCTACTACCATCTAGGGGAAGGCCCTAGCACTTACATCTAATGGCATGGTAGGACACACCTACTACCATCCAGGGAAAGGCCCCAACACTTACATCCAATGGCATGGTAGGACACACCTACTACCATCTAGGGAAAGGCCCCAACACTTAAATATGCCTTCATGGTAGGACACACCTACTACCATCGGGGGAAAGGATGAACACTTACATCTAACCATGGAGGACCAATCCCACGACCATGTCAGAAAGGCACATCACTTACATCTAACCATGGTAGGAACCAATCCTACCACCATGTCAGAAGGGATCATAGACTCATCACTTCCTCTTGGAAGGAACCTCGATTTGGAGAACACCAAGATTCTCCCTGAAGTACTCAAACTTCACTCTGGCTAATGGCTTGGTAAACACATTAGCTATCTTCTCATCCGTTGCAACATACTGGAGATTCACTTCTCCTCTCTGCACCATATCCCTGATATACTGATATTTGATCTAGATATGCTTCGACCTGTCATGGAACACCAGGTTCTCTGACACTTCACACAACTCTGTTTGTCGCAATATATACAAGTAGCATCCAAATAGAGATCAAACAAATCAGATAGTAGCTTCCTCAGCCACACTCCCTCACAACTAGTCGAACAAGATGTGACATACTCTGCTTCGGCTATACTCAGTGCCAAGCAAGACTGCTTCCTGCTAAACCAAGAGATCACACCTGATCACATATTGAAGCAACACCCCGAAGTGCTCTTCCTATCAATGGCACTGCCTACCCAATCTGAATCCACATCACCATCTAGGTTAATCTTCTGATTCACCTCATACTTTATCCCATAATCAACTATACCCTTCAGGTACCTCAGAATATGGTTTGTAGCAATCAGGTGAACATGTCTCAGATCTGTCATGAACTGGCTCAATGTGTTCAGAGTAAAGAAAATATCTGGTCTCATATTCATCAGGTACATCAAGGACCCAATCATTTGATGATACGCTGTAGCATCAGCTGAATCTAATGAAGCATCACTCAATGGATTTAGGTTCAATTCCGTAGGTGTGGCCATGGCCTTGCAGTCCATCATCCTGAACCTCTTCAGGATCTCTACTACATACTTCCCTTGTCCTAGGGAGATTCCATCTATATTCTTCCACACTGCCATTGATAGAAATTAGTGCATCATATCCAATTTTTTCATCTCAAACTTGGCAGCAAGCTTCCTCTTTGTCATCTACATACAATAGGAGTATTATTAGGTTCCCTTCCTCAACCTTGTAGTAAAGGTTGGAATTTGTTTTAATCTTGGTACATCCCAATCTAGTTAGGAAGTTGTCAATTCTACCGTACCATGTCTTGGGTTCCTGTTTCAAATTGTACATGGCCTTCTTCAATTTGCACACATGAGTCTCCCTATCATGTGTCTCAAAACCAAGTGGTTGCTCCACATACACTTCCTCTTCTACTACACCATTCAAGAAGGCAGTCTTGACATCCATCAGGTGTATCTTCCATTTCATTACTGCAACCAAAGAAAGTACTGCTATGATGGAAGTGTATCTGGCTACAGGTGCAAAAGTCTCCTCATAATCTATCCCTTCTTTCTAGGAAAATCCACATGCCACACATCTTTCTTTATATTTCTCTATGCTGCCATATACAACATGTTTTATCTTGTATATCCACTTGGAAGTCACAACAAACTTCCCCTCTGGTCTTGGGACAACATCCCAGACATCATTCCTCATGATCGACTAGCACTCCTCAATCATAGCATCCTTCCATTATTTATTTTTTGTTGCTTCTTCATAGTTGGAAGGTTATTTATCAATGATGTCACATAATAGGGCTACATAACTGGAGTAGGACCTAGTTCTCTTCCTTTCTCTATGCATTTCTTCTGGAGCCCCATATCTTTCTGCACCTTGGATAGCCTCTCGTACCCATGCAGGTTTCCTTTTGTAAGGATTATTATCCTAGGGTGGATCTACAAGTTCCTGGGGTTCTTCCATTTCTTGATCTTCTTCTGGAGTTGCTTTGTTCATAGTTGTATCTTGAATCCTATGTTCTTTTGTTTCTTCAAGTTCTGCATTAGGTCTTTTTCTGGATTTGTTGTAAGCTGAGTCTTTGTCAAATTGCACATCCCTTCTGATGTATATCTTCTTGAATCCTGGGAAGTATATTCTTTAAGTCTTCGAGATTTCACTATATCCCACAAATATATCCTTCTTTCCTAAAGGATCTAACTTTGTCCTCTTTTATTTTGGAATGTGTATGTACACTGGACAACCAAATATTCTAAGATGACTGAATTCTAGTTTCTTGCTGGAGAATACTTCTTTAGGTGTCTTGTTCTCAATTACCATATGCGTAGTACGGTTCTGTACATACACAACTATCCTTGCAGCTTCTGCCCATAGATGCATGGGAAGATATTGATCATGAAGCATTGTCGTCGCTATTTCCATAATCGTTCTATTATTGCTTTTTGCAACCCCATTCTGTTGTGTATTATATGGAGTGGTCAAATCCCTCTTAATCCCTGAATATTTTCATAATTCCTTGAATTCATCTAATGTGAATTCTCCGCTATTGTCTAATCAAAAGGTCTTGATTTTGTTCTTTGTTTGGTTTTTTATCAAGGCTTTGAATTCCTTGAACTTAGTGAAAACTTCATCTTTTCTTTCCAAGAAATATATCTATGTCTTCCTAGAGAAATCATCAATCAAATAAACATAATATACATACCCACTTAATGAACTGGATGACATCGAAGTGGATGATTTCCAATATTCCTTTTGTCTTTCTCTCGCTACTTGGAAATGTCTTCTTTGTGTTCTTTCCTTTCATGCATCCTTTTCAAATACCTTGATGTTTTTACTATATTTATAGAATACCTTCAACATCTTTTCTTGAAAGTGGTAGTGCCCTGTAGTGCAGATGTGCAAGCATTCTGTGCCAAATCTCACTTGGTTCTATTGAATCATGGACCAAAGCCTATTTCGGATCGCCCTTTAATTTGTATAATCCTACCTCTTTCTCTCCAATCACTAATGCATCACCTATAGTCTTTCATTTTGGCCACATATGGACTTGGCCATCTACAAATGCAACCCTTATGGATTTTGCATCCAATGTAGATATGGAGAGAATATTCTTCTTTAGTCCTGGTACAAACAAGACATCCTTCATCTTTATAGACTTTTGAGAGTCTAGCTTATAGGAGGATTCAGCACTACCTTTTATGAGATATTGGTAGTCATCCCCAAGTTTCACTTTGTGGGGTGACTCATGTTCGGATAGTTTCACAAAATATTCTTTGAATCCCTTCATATACTTGGAAGCCCCACTATCTATGAGCCAATCATTAGTTCCATGTGTGACAGTTCCCGCGAGGGTAGAAACCAAAACATATTCTTCATAACTTGAAGAGTCTTCACTTTCTTCTTTGATTCTCTTTCTGGGAAGTTCATCAACTTCTGCAGTGTAGGCATGATGTCTTCTTTTGTTTCCCTTCTTCTTGTGATAGCCACCTTTGTTTCTAGGACACTCTCTGGCAAAGTGTCCTCTCTTGTCACATGTATAGGATCTAATTTTAGATAGATATCTGCTATATATTTTAAGGTTATATTTCTGGTGATAATCCTTACCTTTGGGATGATTATAGTCCTTTATTTTCTTGGTGTGTACTGTGAGAGCTTGATATTCATTTCCCATCTTTTCTTATCAAGCTACTATTAGAGCTTTTTCTTGTGAGAATTCCTCCTAAATCCTACTGAAAGTGATTAGCTTTCTTCTATCACAAATCCCCTGAATGAAGGAGTCCAATAACCTAGGGAGACCATTCAAGGTGTTCATCACAATTTTTGCATTCTCCACTTCTTCATCCACTACTTCAAGTTTTTCTTTAATTTGAGAGACCCTTGTAAATTATGACTGTATGGTCTCTGCATTCTGTCTCTTTACATTCTTCAATGAGTTCCTTAAAGTCATCTTCCGATTTATGTTCTTCCCTTCAAATAGCTTGGTCAATAAATCAAACATCTCTTTAGGTGTCTTTAGGAAAGAGACTTGTAGTATAAGGTGATCCTTCATAGAATCAAAAATAATTCTCTTGGCCTTAACCAAGTTCTTCTTGTGTAAGGCCTTAGCCTTATCTCCCTCTGGAACTAGAACCTATCCACTTATGTAGGTGTCCAATTCATTTTCTTCAAGAATGAGTGAAATCCTATACTTGCATGCTCAGAAGTTTTCATCTCCTTCAAGATTTTCATCAAGCTTGGTGTGATGAGACATCTTATTCAAGAACCTAAAAATACTCGGAATCAAATTTTGCTTCGACAAAAAGATGCACCCTTCAATGGAGAGTTAACTTAGCCTCCTTTTTCTGATGATCCATGGAGAGAGAACCAACAATTAAGAATCCCTAGCTTCTGCAGCTGCATATTGTCTTCTTCTCAGGTTAGCTCTGATACCATGTTAGATTTTCTCATTTAAGAAATATGATATTAGGATCTTATCTGAGAGAATAACATGGACAACAATAATCACAAGAGACAAGAGACACAAAGATTTTTCCTCTGGGAAACCATAAAGGAGAAAACCTTGCAACTTCCTCAGAGATAGAATGAGCACCAATGGAAAAAGTAAAACCCAAAGACAGAAATATGATCTTCGACAGCTATTCTCTCTCTCACTTGTGTGAGCTTCTCTTCTCTCACTCATGCACTACACTTGAGTGAGTGTATGTTTCAAATAGAGAGGCTCACTCTCTATTTATACTAGTTTTCGACTTGGCAATTACTTACCAGGGCTGAATTCACTAGGAAAGTCTAATAACCCTAGTTCCCCTCAACTGTGGGGAATTTTCCCCTCGATCAACAAAGGAGGGTTAACCTCTATGAATTCACATGAATTTATTAAATTAATGATTCTCTCGATAGGAAGATCGGGGTACAATGAAATACAATACATAAGATATATAAGTGAATACATTCTGAAGTTACAAATACATCAACATCTTTGACTAACTTTCATTCTGTGTGCTTCAACTTTCATTTTTGTGTTAAATAAACTCCCCAACCAATCATCACCTCATCTTCCATAAATAAGGTGTAATCCAGTGCTCTTGTGGTATGGTAATTACTTGTTAGAACAGGCCCAGAATAGGCACCAGTAACAGGATGTTGAAATTCTATTCTATTTTCACCATGACTTATGGAACAATTGCACCCTCCACAATAGGGAAAGTGTTAAATTTATAACATGGATATGATTTTAATAGAAGTAATAGTATTCTTAAAATTTGATATTAAATTTATGAGTTATGTAACAATAGTAAACAATCATCCAAAAAATTATACACAGGAACACAAATAAATTGTTCATGGGGAAACCTTTCAAGCAATAAAACCCCCAAAAATGGATAATCTTCCTCTAAATGAGATGACCGATTTTGTACATGAGCAGATAAGAAGCACACTTTTACATCCATTTGAATTTTCCACAAGGGTACACATACCAAAATAATCCTATTGAATAATGATTGTCATGAACAAGACTGATTCCACCGGTCAAACAGACCCAAACTCCAATCAACTGAATAAAGGCTATATTGACCAAGACTAAGGTTGATGTTGAGTGTTGCTAACTGTTGATTGTGCTGAAATAAGGCTTGGGTTCTTGGAATAGTCTCCAATCAAAGTTGGCTGAGTAGAGAAGGCCCTAGAGAGGGATTGACTACTAAGAAAATTTCATAGCAGGGCTTGACTAGTAAAAGAAGGCCCTATTTAGGGAATAGATGAGTGAAGAGAGGCCTAGTAGTGCTGTCATGAACTAGAAGTAGGCCCAACCAAAATTGTTGATTTCCTCCTCTAAATTCCATTGCCCCTATGGCTGCATTTAATTCTAAAACAGAATTTTGATGGTGATGAGAGAGAGAGAGAGAGAGAGAGAGAGAGAGAGAGAGAGAGAACAACATTAAACCAAAAAAAAGTCTCCTTGGATCAGCTATGAAGATGTGTAGTGTATCTAGCTCAAATGAGAATGCTTCTTTATTTATAGTCCGTCATTGAGAGACAAATCCATAAGTTAATGAAACCTATATTATAGACAATTTGAGGTATCACCACCAACGAAACATAACCTACAACATAATCAATGTTTGACTATCTATCATAAGGTGCAGATTCTCCCAAAACATTCAATGTAGAGTTCCTTCAAGTATCATTTGGTGTAGTTCCTGAATATCACTCGACAATTTTCTAATTTGTTAACCACTCTCACATGGACTACACTTTGATAGTTTTTCAATTGCGTTAATATTTGAACACCATAAGAATTTCTTGAACAATAGATAAAATTTCCTTCCATTCAACATGAATTTATATACTCTATCATCGATTAAATTTTCCTCTTGATCTATCATAAATTTTTAAATAAACACCATAATAATCATTTCTATATTAATCATAGTACACCATATTTTTCCTCTTTATCTACTTCTGTCTCTTAAGAAGCACTTTTTGAACTTCCTTGAGCTTCATGACCTTTTAGTCTCTATTTTCATTGCCAATAATAGGGAGTTGGAAGGTCATCTAGGCACATGGAGATGAGTTTGCAATGTTTACATCTAAATAATATTATGGTTGGGGTTTTCAGAATATGGATTTGTGGACCATTGTCACCTGCAACGGAACACTTCAGAGACTCTTTTCAGTTAAAGTTGTGGACCTAAAATTTGGATAAATAGAAAACCTACTTATTGTATTGTTGTATTTGAATACCTAAAGGGTTTTCACCATATAGTGTTGTTTGTTAGGATATATTTAATTAATTATTGATTTCTTATTAACTGTTGGTTTCTTGAATGAAAATGTTACTTGGAGTTTGATTTGGTGGATGAATTTATATATGCTGGAATTAAAATTTCCATCGTTCACACATTTTTAACAATGCTTTTGTTTTTGTTTTTTTTGCAGATTGCATGTGCTTTGATTGGGTATCTTGGTGCATGATATACATGTGTTCTATTAATTAACTTGGAAATAGCTTTATTTGCTTTATTTTCTATAGAGAGTAGCATTCATATCCTGGGTCGGATTTATGCAGTATTGTTGGCCTCTGCACTTGCTCTTGACATTTTCTGGTTTATTCTTTTCTCGAGCGAGATATGGTAATTTTGGATCCTTGCCAATTTTTATTTCTTGAAATATTTTTTAACATAAGTGCTTAATCCTGCTACTACTTATTCTAGTATCCTATGGCTTACAAGTTGCGTCTTATATATCTCTATATATTATGCATGTTTTGTTGAAAGCCAACTATATGTTTTCTGGAAAAATGATTCCATTTGTTGTATGTAAGCAAATGCTTGAAAACAAATATTTACATTATGAGGATTAGTTTTCATCAAAAAAGAGTTTTGAAAGGTGTTAAAAATGTTTTCGTGTCTTTGTATTAAAAATCAAGATCCTTTGTGTATTAAAAATCAAGTTCTTTATGGTTATCAATCTTATGATGAGAAGGGAATTACATTTTTTTCCGAAGAAAATTAATATGTTCTATTCAATAAGAGTACAAAATACACTCTTTTGGTGATCTTGCACATCCTATATCATAATATAAGATATGACAAGATCTCTTCAAAACCAAAATAGTATGATATAAAGATTCCTATCAAAATATGATCCATGTATTATAGGTCTCTCAAAAGAAAACTATCTAATAAATCCTCTAGAATGTACACATATATAACATAATTTTTTGTATACACAAAACTAACAGTGTATCTATGCATGTTAAATAGTACATAAAATATAGGGAAAATCTACACTTAGATTAAACCCCTTTAGATATCTCTTCTAGCAGGAGAAGGTGTGGTTCCAACTGTAACCTCTGTTTTAATAGATTTATGAGGAGACTCATTTAACTGAAAGTGAGTAGTATTGTATTTTATATGAGGAGCTAGTTCCTATAGATTGATATTGTGTATCTATTTTCCATATTTCATCCTTTCAATCACTAAAGAGGAATCACCAACTACCTGTATCATGTTGACTCAGTGGTTGAGTGGATTGTCTTGGAAGCCGAGACACACTCTTTTCAATAGACACCTTCCAAGGTAATATTCCAACATTTCTATTTTATGGGTGTTCCAAACCTCCAGATAACCATGACCTATAATCATTTGTAAAATATAGTTATTGAGAGGATTGCATTGGAATCCCAAACACCCTCTTTTCCATTGATGCCCTCGTTATCTCAGGTCTTATTCCAGTATTTTCATTTTGTGGGTGTTGAAAATAAAGGAATATTATAACTAAATACCAAGCATATTTGTGTACTTCCAAAAATTGTGGAAATTGAACCCAAGTGATAGAACAATAACACTCACAAAATTGCTAATCAAACATGCAAAATTCACACCAAATGAGACTGAAATTGGAGAATAACACTAATCTGTATTAAGTGTAAAATATCCAACTTTATGAAGTAATATGCTACTCAAATATATAATTACATGAGTGGTTCGAAATCATACAGATGCTATTTGAATTGGTCAAAAAGCAGGCTTACCAAAACTAGTCAAATCCCCCATAGGTGCATAAAGCAGTTTCCAAATCTATGAAGATGCTCACAAATTTAATAAAGAAAGTGGGAAGGATAAATAGGGATGGAAATACAACTCATTCATTCTTTTAATTGGAGAAAAATAGGGAGGATTATGTGGGAAAAAAACAAGGCAGTTACATCTAGACTAGCTTTTCCTTTTTCCTTAAAACTACTGTAAAGCAAGGCAGCTTTCAGAAAAAGTAGAACTACACTTTAGTAACTAGGAATAAAAGAAGACTTGCTAAACTTGCTTTCCAATATGTTTCCAAAGAGCTCCATGACCCATTTTTAGCATGTGTTAACTTCTAGGACATGTGGAAGACAACTAGAATAGAATGGAATCTAGGAATCTAGGTAATAAGACAAAAATAATTAAATAGTGTCAAATGTAGGTAACTATGGGTTGATTATTCTAACACCCCCCATTAATCCTGAATTTATGAGTAATTATCAGAAAACTATAGGGCCTAGCAACAAGTCTTAGTCACCCTTTACATACTGCTTGTCCATACAACCAAGGAAAGAGGCAAAAACCCAATGGGAAAAATCCTCCCTTAAAACATGGACATGAAACAAAATTTGGAAATATTATCGTCAATCATGTTTCACAGCATCATTCGCAATCACTGGTAGTGATTTGAGATTGCTGAAGGTCTTCTCACAACAAACATTGGTGAAGATGTATGCTACTTGTTCTTAAGATGCACAGAAGATTAGAACAATGGTACCATCATGCACAAGGTCTATGATGCAGTGCATATGGATCTCAATGTGCTTGGTTCATTGTATCTGAACTGGATCATTGCATATTTGAATGCTGCTCTGATTATCATAGTAGATAATAGTTGAATACTCTGATTCAAAACCATATTCTCCAAGTATCCCCTGCAACCGTAAACATTGAGTTGTTTCATTTACAACTCCTCTATACTCCGCTTCTGTAGATGAGAGTGCTATGGCACTCTACTTCTTACTTGACCAATTGATTGGTCCTTCTATAAGCATGAACACATATCTCTATGCATACTTTTGATCTATGTTGTTACCTGCCCAATCACTGTCAGTAAATCCAATCAAATCAAGATCAGATTTTGCTTTGTAGAAGATCCCATGAGTTCTTGTTCCTTGAAAAAAGTTTAGGATCCTCTTGGATGCTCTCCAGTGGATCTCATGAGGCTGATCCATGTATCTCGAAGCCACACTAACTGCATAATATAAATCAGGTTGAGTGTGTGTAAGATAAACCAAACACCCAATCAACTGCCTATACAGTGTATTATTTACCATAGGAGAAGAACCTGCTTCTTCAAGCTTAACTCCTGAAAGGAATGGACTCTTTCTTGGCTTGCAATATTTCATGTTGAAATTTATGAGAAAATATGAAGCATACTTGTTCTGATGTGCTTTTATTCCATGTTGGGTTTGAGCAATTTTGAGACCCAAGAATAGGCTCAACAATCCCAAATTTGTCATGGAAAATGCATGGTTTATTGCATCCTTCAAGGAAGAAATCTCTTTCTTTGAACTTCCTTTAATAAATATTTCATCCACATATAAAACAATAATCATCAAAGAACCATGAATCATATTCAAATAAACATTCAGATCATACTTGCATCAAACAAAACTCAATGACAGCAGAAAGCCATCAATTTTGGCATACCAAGCCTTGGGGGCTTGCTTGATTCCATACAATGATTTCTTTAACCTGCACATTAAAGATGGATTAGAAACAAACCCTTCAGGTTGCTGCATGTAAATCTCTTCAGTGATATATCCATTTAGGAAAGCACACTTCACATCAATGTGATGTACTTCCCACTGCTTTGAAGCTGCAATGGCTAGAGCTAGCCTTATGGAGTCCATCTTTTCCACTGGTGCAAAGGTTTCATTGTAGTAAATACCGTGTACTTGTGAGTAGACCTTGGCTACCTATATTTCCTTATATTTCAAAGGTGAACCATCAGCATAAAACTTAGTCTTGAAGACCCACTTACACTAAACTAGCTTCCTCCCTGGGGGAAGATTAACCAGTTCCCAAGTGTTGTTCTTCTGGAGCGAGATGAATTCTTATTTCATGGATGTTTTCCATATTGGATCATGTGATACATATTCATATGTCTATGTGTTTGATTCAACCATAATATAGCACTTATTAGCAAATAGAGTATCTTTCACACAAAGGGCACTCTCAAATTGAGATCTAGTCCTCCTAGTGTCATTAGGATTTCCAGCTAGTTCCCCATCTGGATGAATGGTCTTTGCAGCCTATTTTGGTATTGTAGGAATGTTAGGATCTGAAATTAAATCATAATTATCAGACATTCATAATTATCAAACTCATTAGTCTCTTCACTTACAATCAATGGTTCTAGCGATGAAGAGGAATCTCCAACTTCAACTATTGCTAAAGGTTCTTCTTCGAACTAAACACTTCTTTCAATGAAAGATTTGTTAGTGCTCAAGTTGATCAGATTGTACCCTTTTGAATCTTTAGAATACCAAAAAAAATGCACTCTTGGCTTTGGGTTTGCAAATCCTTCCTCTTTTTAGTTGGCTTTCTATCCTAAGCCTTTGAGCCAAAAATCCTGAAATGGGTCACATCTGGCTTGTGCCCACTCCAAGCTTTGAAAGGAGTAATACCATCAATATTATTATGAGGCACCCTTTTTTGGATGTAGGATGTATATTTTATAGCCTTGGACCAAAACTTTGGTGGAAAAGACTTATCCTCCATGTAGGTTGCCATCTAATTCAGTGATTTGTTCTTTATCTCAGCAACACCATTTTGTTGTGGTGTGTAAGGGATCAAATGCTGCATCTGGATAACTACAACTTTACAATACTAAATGAACTAAGACTTGAAATATTCACCACCACTGTCATATTTTAGGATATTGAGTCTCCTCCCATACTGGTTCTCAACCAAGGCTCGAAAGACCTTGAAGAGGTCAATAACATCAGACTTGTGCTTTAGGAAATAGACCCAACAAAACCTAGAAAATTCTATTAAGGTGAGTGCATATTTGTCTTGAATCATGGACATATGAGGGAATGTACCAGAAATGTCACTGTGGATCAACTCAAGAGGTGCAGAGGTTCTCTCATGACTAGCTCTCTCATACTTGTGCTCTGGGTGTTTTCCTAGGATACAACCATGACAGACTCTCTTAGAAAACTTGATCTTTGGTAACCCTATGACCATATCTTTTTCACTCAATTTAGAAAGATACTTATAGTTTATATTGCCAAATATTTCATTCCAAATCTTTCTTGCTTCATTAGCATGAATCAGAAGAGCAGAGGGGTTTGAGTAGGGTAGAAAATGGGAAAACTTGTATACCTTCAAAGTGTGATCAACAACACCTTTTTCTATAACTTTACCATTTGAAATATTAGTGATTTCAACATCATCAGGGGATAATACGAACTTATTTGGAGACCCAGTGTGATTCATCTGATACATTGACAGGAGATTAGCGGAAAGACCTGGAACATACAACACATTATTGAAATTACCATGGTCAAGATCAATCCTACCCTTCCCCAAACTGTCAGTGAGAGAGTAATATCCCAAAACTATTGGTGGACCTTTCGAAATTTCAAGAGAGGAGAATGTCTCCTTTGTCAAAACCATATGTCTAAAAGATCCAGGAATCAATGATGAATCTAGGTGAGCTTGATGTGCCAGCAACCAAGGCATGTACTCTCTCTCTGTCTTCTGAATTTGATCCTCCTTCCCTCTTCTTTGAGCAATCAAGAAGGGAGATTTTATTCTTCTCTAGGAGTTGGGTCAACATGTCAATTTTCTTCTTTATACAAGATCTCTCAGGATGATATCCCTTACTGCAGTATGTGTACTTTCTCATTTCTCCTTTATTCTTCTTCTTATGGGAGTTATTCTTGGAGCCTTTGGGCTCCTCTTGAGACTTGTTCTTGTCTCTCTTTTTCTAAGGTGTATTTTTAGCTTTTTTCTTGCCTTTTGATTCCACCCTTGAATCTCCAGCAACCGAAACTTGGTCTTTGGAAGGTTTGATGGTGCCCATCATCACCAACTTATCTTGCTCCTGTGTGAGGGATTCCATGAACTCTGAAAGCTTAGGCATCTTCCATGATCGTGATGTCAACTTGGTGGCATGGAAGGTCGAAACAAACACTAAGTAGTCAGGACCAAGCTTAGAGAGTATGGCCAAGACTAGTTTCTCTTCCTTCTTTTCGATCCCACACTGTTTTAGCTGCAAAACGAGGGCCTTAAACTTCGAAAAGTAGAGTTGAAATTATTCGAAGCTACTGGGACTCAAGGAGATCAGCTCATTCTTGATTTGATGTCCTCTCACCACATCTGTCTTTCCAAAAGTCTCTACAATATTCTCCCAAACCTCATTAGGTGATTTCAATCCATCAATATGGAAGAAGAGGTCTCTTGAAATGCTTAGACACAAAATACCATAGGATTGATCCCTCCTGTTGTGCCATTTAATTTTATCTGTAGCTGCATTGGGATCTTCCTCAGTTACCATGTTCACTATGTAGATACCTTTTTCTCTCAACAATATCTCCACATCATCTTTCCACTCAAATAAATTGAATGGAGTGAAGATGATATTCTAAGATTGGTCCACAGCTTAGTAACTATGCCCTCCAGTTAGAAGAATGCGCTCCCAGTCAAGATGTCGAACCTGAAATAGAAATATGGAAGGAGAGAAATAGATATGCAAAGGCTCTGATACCATGTGAAAATTTAACCCAAGTGATAGAACAATAACACTCACAAAATTGCTAATCAAACATGCAAAATTCACACCAAAGGAGATTGAAATTGGAGCATAACACTAATCTGTATTGAGTAAGTGTACAATATCCAACCTTTGAAGTAATAGGCTGCTCAAATATATAATTACATGAGTGGTTTGAAAGCATAAGTATGCTATTTGAATTGTTCAAAAAGTAGGCTTACCAAAACTAGTCAAATCCCCCATAGGTGCATAAAGCAGTTTCCAAATCTATGCAGATTCTCACGAATTTGATAAATAAAGTGGGAAAGATAAAGAGGGATGGAAATACAACTCATTCGTGCTTTTAATTGGAGAATAATAGGGAGGATGATGTGGGAAAAAAAAGGCAGTTACACCTAGACTAGCTTTTCCTTTTTCCTTAAAATTGTTGTAAAGCAAGGCATCTTTCGGAAAAAGTAGAACTGCACTTTAGTAACCAGGAATAAAAGAAGACTTGCTAAAATTGGTTTCCAAGATGTTTCCCAAATGCTCCATGACCCAGTTTTATCATTTGTTAACTTCTAGGACATTTGGAAGACAACTAACATAGAATGGAATCTAGGAATCTAGGTAATAAGAAGAGAATGATTAATTAATGTCAAATGTAGGTAACTATGGGTTTATTTTTCTAAGTGAGAGCTACTGGAGAACATAAGGTGGAGCGAAATTTGGTACATTGTCCATTATTAACAGAACCATGACCTTTGTGGGTTGTTTGGACTGTTAATATTTCATATGCTAAGCTACATATCATTAGTGTTTAATAAATAGCATGGCTGATAAATATCCTTGCACATGAATATAGATAAATAGCATGGCTGAAAAAAAATCCATGCTCAAGTCATGGAACAAGGCATTAAATGTAGCTATGATAGTACGATTGGTGTTGGTAGCGTGATGTTCATTTAACTCCCATATACCTCAAATTCATCTTGGTGAGATAATCATCAACATCTCTAAGGTATGTGAGATGGAATACCCACTTAGGTGGTACCAAATCATCACATCATTAGCCTTTATAGAAACCTCCATGACAAATTCTTACACATCTATATTTTCCTTTGAAATTGCAAGCAAACCCTGAAATATTTTATGCCATTAAATAATTTTTCTCTAGGGAAATATTTTATGCCATTAACAGAGTTTCAATATTTTTTATTTCTTGTTTTGATCACCTTTTGATCCTCTACAGGTACGTTGAAGCTGAATCTTTAGTTTGGGGAGGGATATTTGAATAAGCCATTGACAATACATTTGTTTTCAAGGTGTTTCATCCCATAGTAAGATTTATTCATCCTTTTTAGAGATTTGAATTGAAAGTGCATGCCTTGCTTCCTAGATCTTTGTTTTATTAATGAACTAATATGCATGTGTAAATTTGAATATGTATTTTTTTTCATTTATTTATGGATGCAATCATCTCATTTCATAACCATGTTATATCCAAACTTAGGAAAAAATTGTTATAATTTTAGGTGTTTCTTAACCAACTAAAAGGTACACATGGATGGAAATGCAAATGGATCCAAGTGATGTTGTGGACTTCACAATTTATATTGGCGAAGAGAATTGTGCCCTTGGCACAGTCCAGTGTAAAAAGGGTTGTACTTATTCTGATTTCCATTGTGAAATTGTGGAAAATGAAATCGTTGAATATCCTTTTGATTTTGTTGGCCCAATTGGAATTCCTTTAAATGCAAATCAAGAGAAAAAAGGAAACCTACAACAACAAATGTAGGCATTAAGAGGAAATTAGGCACGTTGGTTGTTCAAACATTGCAATCACATGTAATGGAAGGAACTCCAATGTCTAAAAACATTGAAGGGAATATGGAGGAACCTATTCATAAACAACCAAGAGTTGATCATGTGTCTAATTCAGTCGAACAAGATGTACTAGTTGATCCTAATGTATTGGCATCTTGGGAACAGAAAGTGAATAGTTTAATGGAAGAATTTTTCAAGGAGAAGCTAACACTCAAGTTATATTTATAAAATGGAAATATTCATTATGAAATTTGTGGCATTGATTATGGAATGGGGAAAGTATCATTGGCAACACGAACAATTCATAACTTCAAAAACAATCATATGAAAACAAGGTCCCATCAACGTCACATTTCAATGTTGGGAATTAGTGAAATTCCTTCATGTAACAGAGAAAATAATACAACAATGGCTAGAGATCAACTTGGGATTGATTAAGCAATCAAACTTCTACATGATTTCAACCAAACGCAAGAGCCTAATTTGTTCAAGGTGGTGGAAGCAACACTTGCAAACTATGAGGACAACAAAAAAGTAAGAGTGGAATGTACACGATGCAATAGATGGTTCTCTTTGGTGCCTGCAAGTGGTAATATTTCCATTTCTCTAAATGAATATATGAAATCAAAGAAGCGCACTACTACTACAGATGAGGCTTCACATGATACAGTTGTATTTAGGAGTGGAACCGTTGGGAGACCAAAGAAGCCTACCAATAAAAATTCCCAACCAAGTTTGACTAAGTTCTTGATCCCATCACTACCATCACCATTACATGGGGTTTCTAAAATTTCATAGGTTTCTAATTCATGTGTGTTAATTACCCAAGTTTTAATTTAATTTGAATTTGACTATGCACATTACTTTATTTGTTATTACTTGTTAGTAGCAATTAGTAGATAATTAACCAATGTGTTTCTTCATCTTATTCTAGGACAAATGCCTCCCCCAATATTATTATGTTGGGGGTATTGGGATCCCTATCATGATAGAAGAGGGGAGAGATTGGACACAGTTTCTAATGGATAACCAACGTGGTGGAAAAATGTGGGCCATAGAGAAACATACCAGGAGAACACTATGTTATTATGGTATTGGATGTCATATTAATGGTACATACAGACATATTCATTGCAAGAGGCTTTCTAAAACAAGAATACCTTTTGATTCATTGACATGCAATTTTCGTAAGTTGATACCTAATTGTGATGACTTTTGAATGGGAGATACATGAAAAGACATGGAAGAGATACATGGAAAGGGAGAAGGTTGTACCATTTGACTCAAACTGAACTCAAAATTGTTGCAAGAGATGCAAATGCTACACATAGGTTAACAATGCAATCTCTTTGGTGGGAGAGGAAAAATGTTACTACACTGTCTAATAGAACGAGGTCTCTAAGGGAAAAGTTGTTCGAATCTACAGGAAGGAAGGATGTGTTTGAGGCTCATAAGTAAGGAAAATTACAAGGTAAAGATGCAATTTGAGAATTTGTTCAAGATATATTTCACAACCACCCAGTTCATTCAAAGTATGGGAGAATGTATATTGCATCCACTAAATCCATTTCTGAGATGACTAAGTTATGGGGAGGTCCTAGATTACATAAATTTATTAGCTTGCATCCAGATGGCCCTTCGATATGTATGACTTTAAGGCAAGTTAGAAAGTCATTGACATATATCCTAGGGGGGCAAGAGTAAATTTTTAGGAAATCAGAAAATTTAATGCTTCGTATAAATCCAAACATGGTATAGAGGGCCCGATTCCTATATGCCTTGCTGAAGATGAAACAGTTGTGAAAACATATGTGAGGTGGGTAGAAAAAAGTGATACATTCATGGGTTTTTGAGGTAAGAAAGAAGAACATTTATTCATGTTATGGCTATGTTGGGTAATATAACAAGTGAATACTAATTTCAACATTGATTTAATTAGCAAAGAGGCATATCAAGTTGTGAAAATGTATAGTTTCCACCTTATGGTTTTGTTGATGAGATTATTTTGTGATCAACAATCTAACTTGTCGTGTGTATTGCACCTAAATGGGTCAAATGTATGTGAGAAATTCTTTAGCAAATTCAGTGGAATGGTTGAAGTAGAGAGGGCATATGATTTCACTGAATTACTTCATGCGATTAGAACCCTTAATAGAGTTGTTGAAGAAGAATCGAAACCCCAAGTGCTTCGGTTCAATAAATCTCATAAGAAACAAATGAGTATATGGAATAAATTGCATCAACAAATAGTAGAGGAAGGTGATGTATTGTCACAATATGATTCAATATCCACAAACAATAAAATTATAGAAGCTCTCAAGATAGGATTGGAGGATGCACAGGGAATTTTACTAAGTATTGGCATGCAACCAAAAGGACACACAGAAGATTCTTGGTGGTTTAAACCATGGATAGAGAATCACAATGTTCCAACATTCGAAGTTGTGGATGAAGTAGTTGATAATTCTCCACCGGGTCATTCCACATCCATATTACAATATTTGACTTTTATGGTACTCAATGATAGTGAATTGCAAACGATGGAAAGTGAGTGGAGGCACGAGTTGGATGGAATTTTAGATTTTGTTAATGAAAATGTAAAATTAACTACCAAACCAGTGGTGGAGATCGATGGAAAGGACATCTACAAATATTGTTTGGTTAGTCAATTTAATGGAAATATGACATTATCGAAAGATAGATTGACTAAAGTGAGGACTGGAGTATACTTCATGTGAGATGAGAGGGCGCCCAAAAAGGGTGTTGTGATTGGTTTTGGAATTGGATCAGATTGTGCGGTGTTTTTTTAGAGAGATTCTATAGTTGTAGTTGAATGTACTACAAGAAAATGTGTATCTCAAAGTACAAAGCACAACATTTCTTGTGGGACTTGGTACTATTGGAAGACTTAAAAGAATACAAAAGAAGGATGGTAATAGGGTTTTTGATTACCATAATCACATTGATATTTTGTATAGGCTTGAAGGTGTTGAGCTTTAATTTTGTTGGCACAATAGAATAAAGGGTAAACGCATGTACAAGTATGATTAGATAGGTCATATATTCATACAAATTGAATAGGTTATAGCAACGACAAACCTATCATACAATATCAAGAATGACACATACAAGTTAGAAGAAAGTGACCATAGAATTTATGAGGATTTCATTAAAAGTTTAAATAGGGTGAGGTTTACAAAACATTCTAATTTCTTTTATATTTTGTACTACTATCTTATAGCTTATTTATAAAGTATAATTTTTTGTATTATCATTGATTTGTTTGTATAAATTTCATACTCATTTTAATTTCCCTTATCTTTAGGTGCGGTGAATGGTTTGGATGGTGAATGGTTGGGATAACTAAATGTGAAGTTATCGATTGTCAAATATTTTTTTATGCTTTATTGAAGCATGGTTCTTGAGGGTTCTTGAACTTTTGGATAGTTCAACACTTATAGTTAATATTACTTTTAAAAAGATGAAACAAGTTTTTTTTTGCCAAATTTTTGTTCCCATGCCCATGTTATAGTTCTCATATACTTTATTTTTCTACTTCAATACTTAAATGGAATATTACTTAATGTGTTTTTCTTGAAATGTGTTTTCTAAATGTTTTGGATGTATTTTTCTTCATGAAACAACATATCCTTGTCACATTTTGACTTAGTTACCTTAGGGAATCCCCCCTTAGTGGTTCAAGCGACTTAAAGACAAGGGAAGTAGGTGATAGCTACCTTATTTCAATATTTTCAAGCGACTTAAGAGAAGGGAAGTAGGTGATAGCTACCTTATTTCCATAGTTTCAAGTGACTTAAAGAGAAGGGAATTAGGTGATAGCTACCTTATTTCCATAGTTTCACTTAGTCATACATGTAATTTTTGTTTTCCATCTTCGAATTATGTTGCTAGTGCCATTGTTCCTGTCCAGAGGTTGTATTCATTTTGCATGAGGAAGCATCATCTAGATAGAGATCTGAAATTTTCCATGTTATATATTGTATTGAGGAGTTTTTAATTTTTATACATATTGTTATCAGCAATAATAGCAATAGTAAATAACATATGTACATATAAATAACAGTAGTAGTAAATATCTACCAGGATTGATGATCATCAGGCCTACAAAATGGATCGTCCTCAAGGCCACTTTACTTTTCCTTGATTGCCAACAACTACTCAGGTCTATTTTAACAAGTATTCACTTGATGGCATGTTTCATTTTGCCAAAAATTCTACAAGCAAGGTCATTAATTCTCTCTTTTTCTTGTTTTTGTAGGAAGTCCATGTTGCACTTTCCTTGGAAGAGAATTAAAGCATACATGATCTCATTCTATAAGGCCTCTCAAGTAATGTGTTTGTTATTTCTTTCCAAGTTACAACTTATATCTGTTACATGCAATCAACATACAACATCCACGGGAAATCAATTGGTATGCATGTTTATTTGTTAGAAATAATGTGGAAATAATGTTGAATTCATTAACTTCAAAGTACATATGTACCATTGATTGAAGGAAGCCTAGACAACAAATTTTTTCATAACATTTTTTAGGACATATGTGCTTGTCTGGTTAACAACATCTCAAGTAGGATTTGGAAACCAAGATTTTTATTTGAGTCTTCTTGAACTTGTTAAAAGCCAATATTAAAAATACAGTCTTCGGAAAATTTTATATTGTTTATGTTGGATTTATTGAGCACAAGTACAAAGAATGTTTGAACTAAGGATACTAGTTTATGTTTTTGCGGCTATGATTTACTAGGTCTCGAAGGACTTGCTCAAGATTTATGATATTGTCTTGTCTCAGAATCCATCCACAACAGCTCCAGTTTCTAGTCAGTCTCATAACTTAGTTGAGCTTACTCATTTATTTACAAAGATGTATGAGTATAGGAGGAGGCAGGCCCATGCACATTGCGCATGAAAACCATCAAAAGTTGAGATTGATGGTCAAATTTGTCTACCTAACTACTAGTGTGTTACATATTAGGGAAATATCAAGCTATTTGATTAGTGATATGGAAAAGGGAAAATGTTAAGGGGGGAACTGGTATATAAATGTATTTTACTCATAGTAGATAGCCATGGTAAATGTATTTAATCACGGGATGACAAGAGTCAATCAAGATTATAATGTTTGTTATATTATAATTATATAAAGATATTTTAATTGTATGTTTTTTTTTCCTTTTAATTATTTGGGGATTAGAGCCCCTATCTACAAAGCACAATACATTGATATGGTTATTCTTTGTGATTGATGACATGTTAGAATTTGTGTAATCTCGTCAATTCTCAATGGATGGCACCCAGATGGAGGTAATAATATCATCTAGCTCTAATCCATATCTAATTCTAAATTTTTCTCCCTACAGGTACTCGACTAGTTATCAATCCTTCATTTGTATAAGATACATGGTTTAGAGTCTTTAAACAACATAATTGCTAGATATATCCATAATTTGATTAGTAAAGACTTTGAAAATTGTTGTTTTCTAGATATTGGTTACCAAACCATGGTCAATACTCGGACCTTCAAATGAACATCACAACACTACGCAAATTGCATGCAATGCTGCTTGTAATATTTACAACCTGGTTTCCTTCCAAACTGTTGAAGAAATTATATAGAAGTTCAGTGTCTCATGGCCATGTTGGGCATGCAGGAAGTTTTGGGAAAATTCAAGGAGATAAAATTTGGTATGAGGATATATACATGGCTAATTCATCCAAATAGAGAGGCAATAAAAAGAGATAGGAACATAAATGGTGGCTTCCCACTCCAAATATTCCTCATAGAGGTCTCTCAGAAAATACAAGAAAATTCTTGCTAAATCAAAGGTACTCTCTCAAGAAAATGCCGAAGGAAACGATGGCAATCAATGCTTAGGTTTTATCAGAAGTGGAGATCCCAAATGTTTACCTGGTATCCCTATTAAAGGTAGTTATATGTCTATTAAATTTTTACTTACAATAATATATGGAATCACAATGAATAGACCATGTAAATGGTTTATAAAGAATCCTATAATATTTTTAATTTTAATATGGGAGAACGAAAGATCTAGCCTTGGAGACACAATTTATTTCCATTTAACATTGGATCAATTATCTCCAAAATCCCTCTTTTCTTCCCTGGACTTATCATTAGAACACAAAATTATGGATTTGAATAATCGAGTATAAGCCTCTATAGTTATATGCAAATGCAAGTTGCACAATAAGGGAAACAAACCATGCATATCCTCTTGGGGATCCACACTCAATCATGAGAGAAATGAGGTCCTTGGAGAAAGGGATAAGACTCTTCTCCTCCTACTCAAGCAAATGTATCTTGGCTTTCCATAGAGTGTATTGGATATGAACAAAATTCAGTATAACAAGGTGATCACACCATTAATTTTCTTTTTTGTAATACAATACTTTGGATTGGTGACAATCTATAACATTCATGTATTTTTATTTGGTTTTTAGATTGCACATCATATTATGTTCATTCTGATAGTTAATTACTCCAAAACATGCAGTCTTTTCATGCGATGCTCACTTAAGAATTTTTCTTTTACCAAAAGGGTTTGAAAGAAATAAATTATATTAATGCCTATAAATTACCAAAATTGGTCATCAAGTATAAAACCATCAACTGAAAAATGGGATGCCAAAACAACTAAAGAATATAATCCAAATGACATACAATGTAAGCAATTATGTGTAGTTGTTCCCGATGAACATCATGGAGTAGTATCAAAAACATCGGTTGGACTATCAAACTATAGGAAACTTCAAAGGTAGAGTCCAAGAATGTCATCTAGTCATCTCCAGAGTCTTTTGATGCTTATTTTTCTTTATGAAATAGATCACATCCTGCTCTTGTTGGGAGATTGGGATACTTTAATTTTGTAGAACAATGTCCATGATATTCCTCAAAATTTATGAAGTTTGTTTAATAAAGTGGGCTTTAGCTACTTCAATTGTACAAAATAGTTGCCCTTATATTCTACAATCTTTCTAAAGTTGTTGCATATAGCCAATCCTAGTGCTTGAAGTACATTCTGTGTTATAGAGAGAAACTTCATCTAGATTGGAGTGTACCACAATAGACAGAATGACACCAGAAATCAATCCTTTCCAATATAAAAGAATAATAAATACATCTAACACTAAGGGACATGAATTATACCTTATTATAGACAGTTGATGTAGATCCCCGTTGAGATTTTCCAACACGCTTGCATTCACAATTCGCTCTCAACAACAACAAACAAGACAAGCATGCTATATATTCAAGTGTTAGACCTACTCTAGCATATATAATAAATAATGTATAAGAAAATAAATAAATCCATTGATACAATATTCATATTTATGCACATGTATTGGACAAGAAATGGATATTTCTATTAATAAAAACAAAGATACAATAGCGACAACCTATGTTGGCACTTATTCGAACTCGAGAAACCGAGTCCTCCACCTGGGCCTCCACCACTTCAATCCTCCATCTCTCAATGGAAATATTAAAAAGAAAAGGAAAGCTTGGGAAGAGCAAAACTGTGTGCTCCAAAGGGACAAAGGGATGCAGACTCAAGCATAAACAAGTGAGGCAATAAAGGACTATATTTTCCTTGCTCTCCAATTTATCCTCCTTCAATGTATCTAAGAGGCTCAATATATAGCACTCCAAATAGGAATTGGAGGGTCACATCTAGGTGTTCTCAAGGCATATGGAAGGCCAAGAGTCAAGTTATTTAGGACTCTATGAGGAAAAATCCAAAAAAAAAAGGGTTTATGCACATTTCTCGATGTACGTAGGTTTTGACTCAAAAGCTGTGTATACATGTGAGTATAGATTTAAAAGTTGCCTATACACATAAACATGTGTTTTTGGGGACTTTATTGGAACATCAAAGTATAATATGGGCAAAGGGGGTCCAAAGAGTCTGTAGAAGGACATGGAAGACCATAAAGATGTGATCTACCAAGTGTGGTAAAATCATCTATAATAGATGCCCATTAATGCGTGATGTCATAGGGGTAAGATGATGGTAGAAATACATTATATCCATATTAGAAGTGGAGTAATGAAGACCCAGGTGGAAGAACCAGCCACTCATCTGTATATGACTACAAATATACATATAGAAGTCTCAGATACATAAGTGTACAATGGAAATGAATAGACATGATATACAAATGACATGCGTGGTCATCGCCACGTACAATATACAATGAATCAAGATCTCCATAATGGATGAAGATATCTTATATACACTGGAATATGGTCATGAGAGATGACATCTCATGAATACTAGCATGATCAAGGAGGTAGGATATGTGGAATGCCACCAATCTCGGAGGTCTTCTACGCAAACCGCTACGAGTACATGTCCTATCATGTGAATAAAGGTGTCGAGTTTGAACATGATAGTCCATCATCTGATTATCGTTCATTGATGTATACCATTAACAGATGTGAGATATCCCACCAATAATGATAATGGGAATCAAGGTACATAGTGAAGTCTAACAAGTGTGAATAGATGTGTTGAGGTAGAACACTTGAAATAATCCACCGATCAGGGGACATTTATGTATTTCAAAAACTGTCGATGGGGAGAGAACCTACTACTGATGACTATAAGTCTCAAGGCACCCAAATGGACTCTAGACACCTATTCCAAAATAAATGATCTGAATTCGATGGAATGAAATCTAATGGATGGAGGGAATTAAGGCATCCCCCATCAACCAACACGAAGTACTCAGGAACGCTAGATAATATGCAAGAAATCAAACAAACAATATGTGCATGAACAAGTATCTGTATCGGGAATGTCTGACATGCAAAGTCAAGATAACTGAGGAATGACCGACTCAGGCTTAAACTTCCTTTGAACAATAGCATAAGGCAAGTGGTGACTAAAGGTATGTAGCATAGACTCAATATGCAAACTGGGACATCTCTGTGAAATAAGAGGCATTAATAGAGGCTCCATAGGGACTAGAAGCATAACCATTCGGTGGAGAAACACTCAGAGTAATGAGTACAACTCCTAAAGTCATACTAACAACCCAAACAATGGATGTGATATACAGTGCTCTGTTCAAAGGTGATAGGACTCGACAACTACCAAAGATAATATTGTTTCCCATCCATTTTTTAATGTTTTTTAATTTTTTTGGAATTTTTCAAATGTTGAAAATCTTGGAAAAGAATAAAAGTGCTTTATAGTGTACATCTAGGAGGATATGAGCATCGCGGGAAAGAAAAATAGTTCCAAGCAGTGGAACATACCTATGCTCAGTGCAAGGAAGCATGTGCAAAATAAGGACACTCGGGGGAAGGTCTCCTCCTGGTAAGGGGTGATCAAGCTGCAAAGGATACAAAAAAGGCTCTGCTTGGATAGGATTGAGAAAATATTAGGATACATGGCTTATAATACATGGCTTATAACTCGGAAGCAGGGAGCCGACATAAATCTCAATAAGGAAAACAAAACTCATGATATGCAATTACAAATTGATACAGAAGGGAGTCCCTGTGGGGAATGGCCAGTATAAAGTTCAAGAGGAGTATGAATCTCTTGCTCAAGGACATGGAAGGACTAAAAGGGACTCCCAAAACCTAAAGGAAAAATCTTTGCATGGGCACCAAATGCAAAACATGGTCTAACTAGGGCACCCATGTATAGGAAATCTCTACCACTCACATAATGCCACTTATAGTAGCAGTATGAACGTTCCATGACATAACGAAGTGGGTTCATACATAAGGTCAAGATGAAATGATCATAAGGTAATGCATAAATGCAAATGGGTGTGAAATCCTAACCTATGTGCCAGCTCAACATTATACATGTGATAAGCACAAACAAGTCAAAATCTCAGTCAAAATTTGCTGAAATTGGGTCCCTACACAACAAAAGTAGGCCAAACGGTCCAAAATGGTCAATAATGGTCTAAACTACATAAAAGTGGGTAAAAATTCAAAAAACATTCTATAAAATAGTGAAAAAAATTATTTTTTCCATACCATTTGGAATTTTACCCCACATAGTGTTTTTGAACCAAAAACTTGAGAAGCTGATTTCGGGAGCCATGATCCACAAAATCACATACCGTCTGGATCAAGTAAATCCTCATGCCATTATTAATCATTTCAATGCTTTTATTTTAATTTTTCATGGTCAATTTTTATTTTTATGGCATCTTAAAAAAGGTAATTTTGGTCCACGTTGAAAATCAAACGATTTCCGTGTATAGGGCTCAACATACGCGGAAAATCCTTTATCCCCGCATATGTACCCAATTGTTTGCAAAACAGATGTGTAGAAGGCCATGTTTAACCATTTTTAAGGCAAATACTCATGAAACTCTAAATTTTTGTACAGGATGGTTATTGAGTGGTGCGAACGTGAGCATGGAGACATTGGAAGGGTCATGCAAGGAGATTTAATGGCTCATGAAGCTTTGAGGGATTCTATTTTGTACAACTTCTGGCATATTGGTAGCTTGAGATCCAATCCAAGACTACTACAAATGTTGGTAGACTATTGGGATCTTGATACGGAAGAATTCCATATGGACGGGACGTCACTCAGCCTTGAGGTTAAGGATATATACTTCATTACCAGACTATCCCGCAGAGGGGAAGTAGTCAACCTACAAACTCATGGGTTAGGAGGTGGACTCTCAATAGAGGAATATATTGCATTTTACTACCTCCCTGATATAGAAAAAGGTGGGAGCTAGATCCCAACAAACTCGATCCAAAACCTAGGGTTGAAGGCCATACTACTGGTACTTGGTAGGATTGTAGGATTGGAATCCTCTCATCAGGAATCTGGAGCATTGATGTTCTACACGGTGGAGTGCATGAGGCCCATCATTTATGATTGGAGTACCTCATTACTGGGAAACATGAAACAATAGTTGACAGACTACAAGATGGAATTAGTGAGGAAATTTGGCTTCACAAGCATACTGATTACCTTTTTCTTTGAGCATGTACCAAGGCTAAGACCAAGAGTGGATTTCACTCCTCACGATGCTCGGGATCCATCTCATCTAAATTGGGAGAATGTGATGTGGAGACTAGAAGGGGGATGAGTGACCAACCCCTACCCAGCAGACTTCTTCCTCTTGTGGCGTAGGCAAATCATAGCCATAGATGACTACCCATATCAGGGAATAGACTTCTGTGGCGACCCTGATATGCCCATTCCACTGGGATCCGAATATGGAGACATAGGTAACAATATCGACTCTAACTTGTTTTTGAATTTATTTATTTATTTTTATATATAGTGAAATAAAAAATACATGTTTTTGTGTGATGACATTTATTGATATTTGGTCATATATGTGCATATGTTGGAACTAGAAGGCCAGATAGTTTCCCTTGACATCGTTGGAGGGGGAGGGTGATCACATCACAGGTGTGGACGCGGAGCATACGCTCCAAAACATCCACACAAACTTCGTTCGATTGACACACAGAGTGCGCAAGGCACAAGTCGAGGAATTTCTTGAGGCTATGTAGTGACAGGTGGTTGGTGTACCATGTGCATGGGTTTGCTTATTTCGACGGTTAGATAGAGTCGTCATGTTCTATCATGATCAACACCTTGCTCCATAGGATTAGAGGACTATATGTAATTTTTATTGTATTGAACATGTAGTATATTTTGGTGGCTCGGAAGCCCCATTTTTGTATTATGACATTATGTATTATGACACCACTTTTTGGACTATATTTTAATGAAAAAGTCTTCTAATGATCAGTTATTTATATTTACATGTGTAAATGTGTTGTGAATGCTTTAATTTTTGTGTATCAAATTCCAATATAGTACGTAATTTGCATATGAATAAGCAACTTGATTATAATTTCCTGGAATGTGTATGTATGTAATGATCTCAAATTGTCATTCTAACAACTTTACTCTCAATAATCTTCATAATAAGTCAGATATCTAACACTTTACATGCCATTTAACTGTAAGAACACTAACTGCGAGTCAAGTCGTACCTCAAGAGACCGAATACTATGCAAGATGACATCGTGTAATAACTCAATCATGACACTATATTCATAAATATTGTTGGATGAAGGTTGTAGACATACACCTCCTAAAGACGACACCTGACTTGTAGGAGTATAAATCACCCAAGCAATCGAAGATGAGTTTTGAGTGTGGAGGATGGCACCATTAGTGAATCCTACATATACTGAATACTTTGTCGCCATATTCCACAAAAAATGGAAGAAATTCAACCAACTCGATCACCACAAGGGAACCAAAACTAAAGTATGAAACTATACAATAATACATAAAGTATCAGCCCTCGCTAAGAATTATGCATAATAATTTTTGAGATAGAGCTCATTTCTAGGATTCTCCAAGGTTGTCCCTTCATAATCCACTAGCTCATAAGCACCTTTCTCTAACACTCGTTTAACCACGTAAGGCCCATGCCACATATTTTTAAACTTCCCTGGTCCTAACAGTTCACTAGCTTGGTCCCACAAGAGGACAAAGTCACCTTCACTAAACATCTGGGGATAGAAAAAATTATCATACAGGGATTTAACACGATGCTTATTAACCTTAAGAGCCACTAAAGCATCTGGACGTTGCTCATCAAGCTTCTCTAAGAGGCCTAGAAGTTCCTCTAATGCAGAAGTCTCTAGTAAAATTTCCACGACCAGCTTCAAAGAAGGGATTTCACATTCAATAGGTAAAATTGACTCCACCCCATGCATCAATTGATATGGGGAAAAATTGGTGGCATTCTTAACCACGGTTCGATAAGCCCACAAAGCAGGATATAACATGATATGCCAATTGGTCTCAGTTTGTGTGATGTTTCATTAGAGAATGGACTTAAGTGACTTATTCACCACTTCAACCTGTCAACTCACTTGAGCATAGTAAGAAGGGGAATTATCTTTCTTATACCTTAACTTCAAAGGAAAATTAGCCATCATCTTATTTTGAAAGTGCCTGCCACGGTCAATGACAAGCTCCTTCGGGATACCGAACCGGGTGATAATATGATTGAATATGAAATGTGTGCCTGTCTCACCGTCATCTTTGATAGTGGGCATAGCCTCTTCCCATTTCATGAAATAATCAACATCCACTATGATGTGATGATTCCCTCTAGCCGAAGTTGGGTTGTGGTACATCAAAATAAACCCCCCACTTAGTGAAGGGATCGACAATGATAATCAGATGTAAAGGGGATGGATGCGAGCACATGATCCCTTCAAACACCTAGGAAGGGTGGCACCGTTTGACTGCATTAACGCAATCCTTGAAGATCGACAACCAAAAATAAACGGCTCTCAAAATCTTTTGTGTTATAGAAAGCCCAGATAAATGACCACCACATGCCCCTCTGTGGCAATCATTCAACACTAAATCAACCTCTTCATGGGTTAAACATTGACACAAAATGGAATGAGCCCCACAATGATACAAAGTGTCATCAACAATGAGGTAATTCTTCTCTACATGATGTAACCATCGACGCTCATCTCGCGAGTGTTAGTTTTTCAACATTAAGCAAGCATTATGTTAGGATCTTTACTGAGAGAATAACAAGCACAGCAATCAAAACACAAGAGACAATGAAAACAGTGTTTTCCTTGGGGAAACCATAAAGGATAAAACCCCACAAATTCCTCAGAGATAGAATCAGCACCAAAATAGTAAAAGCCCCAAAACAGTAAGTGATCTCTCAGCAGCAGTAATGTTCTTCTTGTCTAGCCCCAGTGTCTTCTCCTTCCTCAACTATGCGCTACACTTGGGTGTGGAAGACTTGTGTGATAAATAGAGACTCCAGATCTCTATTTATACTAATACTGACATGACTAAAACCCTACCAAGGCCGACCTCTACTAGGAGGTTCTAATAACCCTAGTGCCCCGGAACTGCGGGGACTTTAACCCTTAGACAATCAGAGGATTACCCACTATGACTTGACATGACTTGTTTACATAATTGATCCTCCCGATCGAAACATCGGGGCATGAAAATATGACTCAAATACATTATAGATACATCCCGAAATAAACATCAGGTTACAATACATAAGATACATAGATGAATACATTCCGAAGTTACAAATACATCAACAACGAGAGGTAAGAAGGAACCTTCAAAGTTTGCAAATAAAAAATAATGTCCCCATACCATGGGTTTGTAGTAAAAATAAGAAAAATGTGCTCATCAATGGAAGAGTCCTCATGAACCTCTCCTTCATCCAAACTAGGAAAATCAGATATGAGATCCACAAAAATTAACGGCTTTTTCGATTTTGCCGAAACAAACTCGAGATCGAATTCTTATAATATCACAATCCATTTATTATACTTCCCCCCTATCATACTTTTGGTGAGGATGAATTGAAATGGATCAATGTGACCCACAACCAAATTTTGGCAAAGACGGATGTAATGCGTCAAACATTGGACCACATTGATGGTGGCTAGGGATAGATTCTTGACATGAGTGTAATGAAGCTCTCAATCAATAAGGTTTCGGCTAAGATAATAGATGAAATGCTCTTGAAGATCCTCATCCTATTGAACCAAGACCATACCAATATTTGGGTGGACTAAGCATGGGGGTAAATGCCAAGGCTTTCTTTAAAGCATCGGAAAACTCTTGGGATTGCCAATCCCAGATAAATGGTGTGTATTTATTCAATAAGTGCATGAAACCCTTAGTAAAATTGGAAAAAATGACCATGAATATTCACAAAAAGTTCGCCATCCCTTGCAAACTCTAAAAATGTCCAATATAATGCAGGGGATACAATTGAAGTATTTCCTCAACCTTTAAAGGGTCGACCCTAATTCCCTCCTTGGAAATGATGAAACCTAGTAAGCGACCTACTCTCACGTAGAAGATGCACTTATGAGGATTTAACCGGATTTGATAACAACAGAATATTTCGAAAACCAAGCGAAGATGGCCAGGATGACACACCCTCAAATGAGAGTGAGCAACTAAGTCATCAAGATAAACTTCAATTATGCTTTTAAGGTCATGAAAACAAAGATCATAGCCCGTTGAATAGTAGCTCTGGCATTTTTAAGGCTGAAAGGAATATTTCGATATGAAAATGTACCCCAAGGAAAAATGAAAGTAGTTTTATGTTGATCCTTGGGTTTAATATGGATCTGATTATATCTTGAAAATCCATCCATAAACAAGAATACCTCACTCCCCGTACAGTCATCCAAAATATGATCTATAAATGGTGTGGGAAAGTTATCCTTAGGACAATCTTGATTCGAGTCTCTAAAATCAGTGCATACACGGATCGTTCCCAGCTTCTTGTCAATTGGAATAGGATTTGACACCCATTTCGTCAAGGAAACGGTATAAATGAAGCCAACCTTAAGCAACTTCTCTATCTTTTCCTTAATAGCGAGTACTTTCCTAGGATTCATCGCACGCAAACGTTGTTGAACAAGTTTAGCATCTGGATAGGTTTTAATTTCATGTTCAACAATACGAGGGCCAATTCCTGACATCTCCTCATATGGCTAAGAAAAAACATCTCGTATTTATTTAAAAATCTTGGTGTATTCTTCAACCTCATCGGGGGAACAATCCACCCCAATGTACGCATTCTCAATCTTTCTAGGAGTTTTAGAAATATTGATAGGTATAGTAGGTGAAAATTTGGCCATCTTCCCTTTGTCATACTTACTAGGAGAGCCTAATGGGACCACAGGCCTCCCAATTTTCTCTCTTAGAATCGCCCTATAGTCATCACACTCTATATGATCAAGCTTAGGAAAAAAGTAAGATATATGATGCAACTCTCCCCAAGGTTGTTCTAACCCAGACAAAGCTTCGCGAATATCTTCATCTGCTGGAAAAATGTCATCGAAGTAATCATGTGAGTGAGATGATGAAACCACCCAGGAAGGTAGTGAATAAGGGTCCTCCTCCTCTATCCGTGAAGAGGAATGAATAGGATCTACAACATGACCAAGATTAGCATAATAAGCCACCAATGTTGTAGATAACTACATGTCTATCTTGGAAGGTCGAGAGTCTTCACCCGAAGTACTTGGAGAAGGGAGAGTCCAAGGATCCTCCAAATGCAAAGTATGAAAAGGAACCAAACTCAACGATGACGAAGCTCTACCAAGACTAGAATATGTCATAAGAACGGGTGCAGGACAATTGAAAGTTCCCATCAACGAAGGATACAGTCCCACCCCAACATTCTTAGTTGTCATCTAAGAATGATCAGTGACCGAGATAGTAGCTCCCGATGATTATTTCGTACTGGAATTATCAAAATATCTCCGATCGATCCTAATAATCCTCCCATACAAAGGAAAAAAAACAACCTAGAAGAGATACGATGCAACCGCTTGCATATTATAAATCCATTTACATTCCAGTAAAATATTGTAATGGAGGGGCACATCAACCACCTCAACTTCAATCACTATGGTCTTCCCTCCCAATTGGACCTCAAGGGAAGGAAGTATATGATGATATTGAAAATATATTCCGTCAAATGCAGTCAACATGGTCCCATATTTTGACAACATAGAACAACCTAAGCCCTTAAAACAAGATAAAGACATCAAGGAAGCCACAACGCCTTCATCAATCACTATCCACTTGATGCTGTTGTTCATACACACTATATTCACTAAAAGAGACACATAGTAAGGAAAGCGAGTATGGACTACATGAGTTTCGAATTTAATCATTGTGGAAGGATTCCCATCAACAACCCCAAGAGCATATAATAAGGCTTTCTGTCACGTCCCCGTCCCTCACCCGGCGAAGAGGACATGACCAACGCATCAAATACAACCGGGAAAAACGCCCCATGAACATAAACAGAACTCAAATGCTGAAATTGAAACTTACAAGCATACACAGATGCATTTATCTTTGATCATACAATGGAAGCACACATACATTCCAGCAATCACATGTTCATCATAATTCCATATACAATTGTTATAATTGCAGAGATAGACTGGCAGCACTTATCTGTTAATGAAGAATTCACCCGCAACCAGCTACGTCGCTGCAACGTTCCACCCAACCATAGGCCATCTTGCTCATCAATCTCTCAGCAACGCTGCCACCCCCGAGCTGGGCATGATTCCTCCGGAATAAGGGTCAATTGCAGGCTTAGACATAGCCAAGGGGACACATAACCGCCAAACCGACACTGCTGGGTTTCACAGGCTTTCAACAGACAAGCCAAACCAGCACAGTCCAAGGTTCAACCACTGCATACCAGCAGCAAAACAATTCCCTTCACAACCCTGTGAAGAAGCAAAATGACCGATGACAGTCCCAAACGAAAGGTGAGACACAGCTCCAGCCTAGAAGGCAACTCAGAGTAGGTTTTGGCCCTAACGTGGCCAAAACAACTCAACAGCAGCACCCAAACCAGGGTATATCAGCAGCCACAACACACCATGAAGGATAACAACAGTCCACAGTCCCAAAACAGGGAAATTCAGCCAACAGCACACACAATTCCTCAATAGAATGGCTGGGCAACATCACACAATCCACAGTGGATAAGAAACAACTCCCAGCGTGGACAGACAAGGGAAATTCAACCCACGAATTAGCAATCCACAGTGGTCCAAAACGAAATTGAAACCCACAGCTGACAAAACTCATGGGGAAGACAACAGCCCCAAATGCAAATATCAAGCACGGCTCTCTACATGGGAGAAACGACCCAAACATCTTGTGCGTGAGGAAAAACTCGCAGCCAACAGAAAAATGCACGGGAAAGACATACCCAATTTTCTGCGTGAGGATTCCAGCAGTAGAGGCCTTGCGTGAGGAGAAAACAACTCCGATTTTGTCCGTGGATGAACAAAACAATAGCAAGGATGCGAATTACAGTGCGTGGGTGCTTCAGCAACTCGTGGAGCCCCAGAAAATGTCTGCGTGAGACTAAAATCGCCCAGAGCCTGTGCGTGAGAAGCCAACAGACCAAAAATCATGGTGAGAGTGTAAACTGACCAAGGAAGAGTGTGTGAGGAAGAAGAATGGGTAGACATGGGTGGAGTGGGCAATTGGGTAAGGCTGATAGCCTGCCACAACCACCACCACTTCAGCAATAACTCTCCCCCAACCACCAACTGAAGCATTGAAGAGGTTGACAAGGTTGGATGAGGCAAAAAGGTGACAAACAACAAAGGTGACAGAACATGGGTTTTTCCCCCAAAACCAAGGTTTGACATCCCCCACCCCTTATCCTTTGGAACCATGCCCTTTTCATTCAACGTTGCACTGCCGTAGCTGGTTGTGGTTTTAGTTTTATTTGATGCGCGTGTTTACATGATGTCAAATTATTAAGGTGCCAGATAGCACGACAAACCATCGGCAATTATCCTCATTGCCGAACATACACAACCAAATCGATGGTGGGGCTTTTGCCTTGAGCTCCTCACCATGATTATTTACATTATATACATCATGCAAATGGGGTCGAAACCGGGGATGTGACACTTTCCTTTGTGAAGGGCAATTTTGAAGAACTTCTAAAGAAACCATCGTAGAACGAGTATGGCCCAAATCCTCAACAATGGAATAGTTCTGGAGGGCTCAGGCATTAATATTGTGCCCCAAACTCTTTAAGACTCCCTTAGGAATGTGAGGTGGAGCTTCAGGCTTGTCACTAGATTTATCAATACGCAAAGGGATCTCGGGTGGCGCAGGCTCTTTTACTAGGTCAGGTTGCAACGTACCATAATCCTTAGCATGTGTCACAACATTTTTGGAAGACGTCATGTTGATGCAACCATGGCCACTTATGGTGTTCAGCAGTTTTTGACTCCCACCAGAAGCACTTCTAGGGTCCACGATCCTCGAATTTCATATTTTGGTTTTGTGGTAAAGGATCTATCAACACAGCTGGGATCTATGCAATGAACTTCGAGGCATCTTCCATACAAGGGCACAAGTGAGTGAGGTGATTTTCCCTATAAATCTTGCAACGGAACTTGACCTTACGTTTAGAATTCTTGTCCCCCCCCATAATTACTATCATTTTTTTCATCATTAGCATTTCCATTCTTATTCCCACCCTTTCGGTTGTTTCTACCTTTCTTCTTATTCCATTTGGGTCGTTGGTATCCCTTCTGGTTCGACAATTGCATGAAAAGTACATCTGCCATTTGAGTGGGATGAGACAAAGCCATAGCTTGTCCTAATGTAGCCTACTTAATAGACAACTTATTCATTTGATTTGTAATTGATCCTGAAGGTTTAGCACTGGTAGAGCCAACAATTCCATCGTCATGTGGCCCAAATTTGAACTTAGGATCGAAATTGGATCATGGTGCATTCATAATAATCTCATGAAAAATCCTAGACTGAGCGTAAATCAAATCTAATTGCTGATCTCAATATAAAGCATGTGCCTCATTCATAACTTAGGATGTGGAAACATCGATCACTATATAGGGAAATAACAATTTGAGGAACTACTCCAAAAGAAACTCCAATGGAATGTGAGCCTTAATCAACCACTTTCGTATACACCACTCTTGAATGTGATCAAAGATATGGGTGGCTTTATCCTGCCAAAATGTCAACAAGAGCTCAGTACCTGTATCATAATGCACGAGTAGATGAAATTGATTGAGAAAGGTCATGGCTAAGTCATTAAAGGTCCGAAATGTGCCCCCAGGAAACTCTATATACCACTTTTCTACAGGACCTATGAGGGTGCATTGAAATATTCTTAAGCGAACAGAATCATGATTTAATGAATTCAAAGAGAACCATAGCTGGAAAGTCGTAATATTCTCATCAGGGTCCTCACCATTCTTACCTTTAAATTTTGGAATGTCCGAAGGAATATTAGGAGGGACAACCAGCCATGTTGGATCATGAGAAACCATATCATTTGTCAATCTCGATAAGTTAAGAAAATTTAACATCACTAGGAAAGGGATCCTAGGTTGAGAAATATGGTTCCACTCTTGCTGATAAGACTGGTTCACATAGGTATGATTGTTGTAAACACCATGGCCTTGGCCAATGGGATAGTAGCATCCTCCTGTTTGACCCATAAAAGGGTGTATGGGAACATTGTAATTTGGTATACCTTGAGACTGGGGTCCTATGAAGCCATAGTTGTAAGACTGATAAGCAGGTTGAGTCCCGGACCCATAAGGTGGTGTATAAGGTTGTACATAAGGTTATACATACCCTACTGACACATAAAGAGGCACATATCCTTATGACACTACGGTGTTAGAAGACGCAGGAAAAACATGGCTAACGGTAGTACTCTGACCCGAAGGACCATGCGAGTTAGGGGGAGGATGTGTCATTAAAAACACATTTGAATGAAAGGGTGTTGAAAAATATGTAACATGGGATGGGATATAACTCATGTTCCCAATATTCACATGTGTAGGGTTACTTCCATGAACGAGAATACTAGTACTAGGCCTAGGTTGTGTGTGTGAGGATCCTACCACTGAAGAGTAGAAGGTGAAATATAACTACTACCAAAGCTATCTGCTTGGAAAGGAATGGATGTGCTCCCAGGTGTAGCACTAGGGTCAACACCAGATCCGACACTGGGTGATGAACTGGTCTTAGCAAGGTCTGGCATGCCATATCTAAATGGTCGAATGCTAGAGGGTGTTAGATGAGTCTCACCGCTCAGACTATGTGAAAAATATTGGTGGTCTGAGTTTATATAGTCTGGAAACTGTGATAGTACATTATGTGATGCCCCAACCTCAAAATGATCGGGTTTTTTCAGAGTCCCGTACAAACTGTTAGGTATAGTCTCCGCCCTAGGAGGTGGAGAAGGGGGATCCTATGGGATCTCAGATGTATGAATCATGGTGAGATATGTATGTGAATCAAAGTGAGTATCAGTCCGCCTGAACTGTCTAATTCTCTCTCGCAAAGGAGGAGGAGATGTAGAAGGAGGAATACCTACTAAATGAAGAGAACGAAGAAGTTCCACTCTTGGATCCACTATGAATCAATAAAAAGAAAAAGACTCAAGCTAATTACGTACCCTAAATCAATCTAGCATACACAGAGCAAACTCCTAAGAAAATATACAACCAAAATACAAGAAAACAAAGGGGAGGATATGTGAGATCCCAAATGCAGTAGGTGTGTCTTGCCTAGGAGAGGTTTGAGACTCCCATACACTACAAGAGGAGGTTCCTAACCAATTATAGTGGCCCTCATATTCAATGTGTAAAGTAACTGTTCTTTCTGACCCCTACTTGGCCAGGACACTCACCGAATAACCTCTGTAAGTACCCCCTGGAATACCTAGGTAAGGAAACTAAGTTTACCCCAATATAACCAATGCTCAGGAAGACAGCCACAAGAGGGATCAGTCATATGGTTAGGGTAGCAAAGCCCGAAGCTCGAAAGCACCAACCAGTACCTCAAAATCCCCTAAATATGAATATGATCCTGGAAATATCTTCGACGCTCACAGAAAGTGGCCAGGGGCTATCTAAACCGCAATCGTGTACGTTGCATCGTGCTTAACTCCTGGGTAAGAGGAGCCTCCTAAGAACACTAATTATACCAAGAATTTCACTCTCTCACCTGGACAAACACCTACTTGTTTTGTTTAGTATTCTTGGAGAATCAACTCACAATGAACTATTCGAAGACTCTAAATCCTAATCTTGTTGATGTACCCTAACAAAGAAAAATGTTTAATTCATTTTAATTTAAGCGTTGATTTTAGTGGTTGTGACTACTCAAAGGGAAATGACCATGAAACCAATGATATTATGACTCATCAGTAAAATAAATGTGCACACCTAACAAATAATGCCAAGTGCAATCTTTTCTAAATGAGAAAAGGGGGTATTCCACTACATGAGACGCATGTTTTTCTTTCAAATGATAATGCAATCGTTCCTAAATGAAAACCTAACTATAACTTCAGTAAGCAAACCTAATGCAAGTACCATCCAAGTGCAAAATGCAACAATGCATAAATATGCCAAAAATAAAATATTTTTGTATTTCAAAATAAATGAGACATAAAAGCAACAAAAGAATCTACAACTCTCAGACCCTGCAACAACTCATAGACAATAGCCAAGCAAGGTACCAAGATAAAAGAGATCTAATGTGTTGATGTATTTGTAACTTTAGAATGTATTCACCTATGTATCTTATGTATTGTACCCCGATGTTTATTCCGGGATGTGTCTGTAATGTAATTGAGTCATGATGTCATGCCCCAATGTTTCGATCGGGAGAATCTATAATGTAAACAAGCCATGTCAAGTCATTGTGGGTAACCCTCCTATTGTCTAAGGGTTAAAGTCCCTGCAATTCTTGGGCACTAGGGTTATTAAACCCACCTAGTGAAGTCGACCCTACTAGGGTTTTAGTCATGTCGGGAATCAGTATAAATAGAGAGGTGACCTCTTTATTTAACACACACTCACTCACACTCAGTTGTAGCGCATAGCTGAGGAAGAAGAAGACACTGGGGCTAAGAAGAAAGAGGTTAATGCTGTCAGGAGATCATCTTACTTTTTTGGGATTTTCTATTTGGTGATGATTCTATCTCTGAGGAAGTTGCGGGGTTTTCTCCATTTATGGTTTCCCTGAGGAAAAACACTGTGTTCATTGTCTCTTGTGTTTGATTGTTGTGCTTGTTATTCTCTCAGTTAAAAGATCCTAATAATGCTAGCTTAATGTTAAAAATCTAACATGGTATTAGAGGTAACCTAAGAATAAGACACTGTGCAGCTGCGGGAACTAGGGCTTCCTACTTTGTGGATCCTCCTCCACATATTTTCAGCAAAAGAAGGTTGGATTAATTCTCCTCCTTAGGGCGCATCTACAAATGCAACCCTTATGCCTTTTGCATCCAATGTAGATATGGAGAGCAGATTCTTCTTTAGTCCTGGTACAAACAAGACATCCTTCATCTTTATAGAATTTTTAGAGTCTAGCTTATAGGAGGATTCACCACTACCTTTTATGGGATATTGGTAGTCATCCCCAAGTTTCACTTTGTGGGGTGACTCATGTTCGGATAGTTTCACAAAAGATTCTTTGAATCCCGTCATATACTTGGAAGCCCCACTATCTATGAGCCAATCATTAGTTCCATGTGTGACAGTTCCCGCGAGGGTAGAAACCAAAACATATTCTTCATCACTTGAAGAGTCTTCACTTTCTTCTTTGATTCTCTTTCTGGGAAGTTCATCAACTTCTACAGTGTAGGCATGATGTCTTCTTTTGTTTCCCTTCTTCTTGTGATAGCCACCTTTGTTTCTAGGACACTCTCTGGCAAAGTGTCCTCTCTCATCACATGTATAGGATCTAATTTTATATAGATATCTTCTATATATTTTAAGGTTATATTTCTGGTGATAATCCTTACCTTTGGGATGATTATAGTCCTTCTTTATTTTTTTGGTGTGTACTGTGAGAGCTTGATATTCATTTCCCATCTTTTATTCTCAAGCTACTATTAGAGCTTCTTCTTGTGAGAATTCCTCCCAAATCCTACTGAAAGTGATTAGCTTTCTTCTATCGCAAATCCCCTGAATGAAGGAGTCCAGTAACCTAGGGAGACCATTCAAGGTGTTCATCACAATTTTTGCATTCTCCACTTCTTCATCCACTACTTCAAGTTTTTCTTTAATTTGAGAGGCCCTTGTAAATTATGACTGTATGGTCTCTGCATTTTGTCTCTTTACATTCTTCAATGAGTTCCTCAAAGTCATCTTCTGATTTATGTTCTTCCCTTCAAATAGCTTGGTCAAGAAATCAAACATCTCTTTAGGTGTCTTTAGGAAAGAGACTTGTAGTATAAGGTGATCCTTCATAGAATCAAAAATAATTCTCTTAGCCTTAACCAAGTTCTTCTTGTGTAAGGCCTTAGCCTTATCTCCCTCTGGAACTAGAACCTATCCACTTATGTAGGTGTCCAATTCATTTTCTTCAAGAATGAGTGAAATCCTATACTTGCATGCTCAGAAGTTTTCAGCTCCTTCAAGATTTTCATCAAGCTTGGTGTGATGAGACATCTTATTCAAGAACCTGAAAATACTCAGAATCAAATTTTGCTTCGACAAAAAGATGCACCCTTCAATGTAGAGTTAACTTAGCCTCCTTTTTCTGATGATCCATGGAGAGAGAACCAACAATTAAGAATCCCTAGCTTCTGCAGTTGCATAGTGTCTTCTTCTCAGGTTAGCTCTGATACCATGTTAGATTTTCTCATTTAAGAAATATGATATTAGGATCTTATCTGAGAGAATAATATGCACAACAATAATCACAAGAGAGAAGAGACACAAAGAGTTTTTCTCTGGGAAACCATAAAGGAGAAAACCTTGCAACTTCCTCAGAGATAGAATGAGCACCAATGGAAAAAGTAAAACCCAAAGACAGAAATATGATCTTCGAAAGCTATTCTCTCTCTCACTTGTGTGAGCTTCTCTTATCTCACTCATGCACTACACTTGAGTGAGTGTATGTTTCAAATAGAGAGGCTCACTCTCTATTTATACTAGTTTCCGACTTGACAATTACTTACCGGGGCTGAATTCACTAGGAGAGTCTAATAACCCTAGTTCCCCTAAACTGTGGGGAATTTTCCCCTCGATCAAGAAAGGAGGGTTAACCTCTATGAATTTACATGAATTTATTACATTAATGATTCTCTCGATAGGAACATCGGGGTACAATGAAATACAATACATAAGATATATAAGTGAATACATTCTGAAGTTACAAATACATCAACATCTCTGACTACCTTTCATTATGTGTGCTTCAACTTTCATTTTTTTGTTAAATAAACTCCCCAACCAATCATCACCTTAGCTTCCATAAATAAGGTGTAATCCAGTGCTCTTGCGGTATGGTAATTACTTGTTAGAACAGGCCCAGAATAGGCACCAGTAATAGGATGTTGAAATTCTATTCTATTTTCACCATGATTTATGGAACAATTGCACCCTCCACAATAGGGAAAGTGTTAAATTTATAACATGGATATGATTTTAATAGAAGTAATAGTATTCTTAAAATTTGATATTAAAGTTATGAGTTATGTAACAGTAGTAAACAATCATCCAAAAAATTATACACAGGAACACAACTAAATTTTTCGTGGGGAAACCTTTCAAGGAATAAAACCCCAAAAAATGGATAATCTTCCTCTAAATGAGATGACCGATTTTGTACATGAGCAGATAAGAAGCAGACTTTTACATCCATTTGAATTTTCCACAAGGGTACACATACCAAAATAATCCTATTGAATAATGATTGTCATGAACAAGACTGATTCCACCAGTCAAACTGACCCAAACTCCAATCAACTGAATAAAGGCTATATTGACCAAGACGAAGGTTGATGTTGAGTGCTGCTAACTGTTGATTGTGCTGAAATAAGGCTTGGGTTCTTGAAACAGTCTCTAATCACAGTTGGCTGAGTAGAGAAGGCCTTAGAGAGGGATTGACTACTAAGAAAATTTCATAGTAGGGCTTGACTAGTAAAAGAAGGCCCTATTTAGGGAATAGATGAGTGAAGAGAGGCCTAGTAGTGCTCTCATGAACTAGAAGTAGGCCCAACCAAAAATGTTGATTTCCTCCTCTCAATTCCATTACCCCTATGGCTGCATTTAATTCTGAAACAGAATTTTGATGGTGATGAGAGAGAGAGAGAGAGAGAGAGAGAGAGAGAGAGAGAACAACATTAAACCCAAAAAAAGTCTCCTTGGATCGGCTATGAAGATGTGTAGTGTGTCTAGCTCAAATGAGAATGCTTCTTTATTTATAGTCTGTCATTGAGAGACAAATCCATAAGTTAATGAAACCTATAGTATAGACAATTTGAGGTATCACCACCAACGAAACATAACCTACAACATAATCAATGTTTGACTATCTATCATAACGTGCAGATTCTCCCAAAACATTAAATGTAGAGTTCCTTCAAGTATCATTTGGTGTAGTTCCTGAATATCACTCGACAATTTTCTAATTTGTTAACCACTCACATGGACTACACTTTGATAGTTTTTCAATTGCGTTAATATTTGAACACCATAAGAATTTCTTGAACAATAGATAAAATTTCCTTCCATTCAACATCAATTTATATACTCTATCATCGATTAAATTTTCCTCTTGATCTATCACAAATTTTCAAATAAACACCATAATAATCATTTCTATATTAATCAAAGTACACCATATTTTTCCTCTTTATCTACTTCTGTCTCTTAAGAAGCACTTTTTGAACTTCCTTGAGCTTCATGACCTTTTAGTCTCTATTTTCATTGCCAACAATAGGGAGTTGGAAGGTCATCTAGGCACATGGAGATGAGTTTGCAATGTTTACATCTAAATAATATTATGGTTGGGGTTTTCAGAATATGGATTTGTGGACCATTGTCACCTGCAGCGGAACACTTCAGAGACTCTTTTTAGTTAAAGTTGTGGACCTAAAATTTGGATAAATAGAAAACCTACTTATTGCATTGTTGTATTTGAATACTTAAAGGGTTTTCACCATATAGTGTTGTTTGTCAAGATATATTTAATTAATTATTGATTTCTTATTAACTGTTGGTTTCTTGAATGAAAATGTTACTTGGAGTTTGATTTGGTGGATGAATTTATATATGCTGGAATTAAAATTTCCATCGTTCACACATTTTTAACATTGCTTTTGTTTGTGTTTTTTTTGCAGATTGCATGTGCTTTGATTGGGTATCTTGGTGCATGATATACATGTGTTCTATTAATTAACTTGGAAATAGCTTTATTTGCTTTAGTTTCTATAGAGAGTAGCATTCAGATACTGTGTCGGATTTATGCAGTATTGTTGGCGTCTGCACTTGCTCTTGACATTTTCTGGTTTATTCTTTTCTCGAGCGAGATATGGTAATTTTGGATCCTTGCCAATTTTTATTTATTGAAATATTTTTTAACATAAGTGCTTAATCCTGCTACTACTTATTCTAGTATCCTATGGCTTACAAGTTGCGTCTTATATATCTCTATATATTATGCATATTTTGTTGAAAGCCAACTATATGTTTTCTGGAAAAATGATTCCATTTGTTGTATGTAAGCAAATGCTTGAAAACAAATATTTACATTATGAGGATTAGTTTTCATCTAAAAAGAGCTTTGAAAGGTGTTAAAAATGTTTTCGTGTCTTTGTATTAAAAATCAAGATCTTTTGTGTATTAAAAATCAAGTTCTTTATGGTTATGAATCTTATGATGAGAAGGGAATTACATTTTTTTCCGAAGAAAAATATTATGTTCTATTCAATAAGAGTACAAAATACACTCTTTTGGTGATCTTGCACATCCTATATCATAATATAAGAGATGACAAGATCTCTTCAAAACCAAAATAGTATGATATAAAGATTCCTATCAAAATATGATCCATGTATTATAGGTCTCTCAAAAGAAAACTATCTAATAAATCCTCTAGAATGTACACATATATAACATAATTTTTTGTATACAAAAAACTAACAGTGTATCTATGCATGTTAAATAGTACATAAAATATAGGGAAAATATACACTTAGATTAAACCCCTTTAGATATCTCTTCTAGCAGGAGAAGGTGTGGTTCCAACTGTAACCTATGTTTTAATAGATTTATGAGGAGACTCATTTAACTGAAAGTGAGTAGTATTGTATTTTATATGAGGAGCTAGTTCCTGTAGATTGATATTGTGTATCTATTTTCCATATTTCATCCTTTCAATCACCAAAGAGGAATCACCAACTACCTGTATCATGTGGACTCAGTGGTTGAGTGGATTGTCTTGGAAGCTGAGACACACTCTTTTCAATAGACACCTTCCAAGGCAATATTCCAACATTTCTATTTTATGGGTGTTCCAAACCTCCAGATAACCATGACCTATAATCATTTGTAAAATACAGTTATTGAGAGGATTGCATTGGAATCCCAAACACCCTCTTTTCCATCGATGCCCTCGTTATCTCAGGTCTTATTCCAGTATTTCCATTTTGTGGGTGTTGACAATAAAGGAATATTATAACTAAATATCAAGCATATTTTTGTACTTCCAAAAATTGTGGAAATTGAACCCAAGTGATAGAACAATAACACTCACAAAATTGCTAATCAAACATGCAAAATTCACACCAAATGAGACTGAAATTGGAGAATAACACTAATCTGTATTAAGTGTACAATATCCAAACTTATGAAGTAATAGGATAATAAAATATATAATTACATGAGTGGTTCGAAAGCATACAGATGCTATTCGAATTGGTCAAAAAGAAGGCTTACCAAAACTAGTCAAATCCCCCATAGGTGCATAAAGCAGTTTCCAAATCTATGGATATGCTCACGAATTTACTAAATAAAGTGGGAAGGATAAATAGGGATGGAAAGACAAATCATTCATGCTTTTAATTGGAAAAAAAGAGGGAGGATTATGTGGGAGAAAAACAAGGCAGTTACACCTAGACTAGCTTTTCCCTTTTCCTTAAAACTACTGTAAAACAAGGCAGCTTTCAGAAAAAGTAGAACTGCACTTTAGTAACTAGGAATAAAAGAAGAATTGATAAACTTGGTTTCCAATATGTTTCCAAAGAGATCCATGACCCATTTTTATCATGTGTTAACTTCTAGGACATGTGGAAGACAACTAGAATAGAATGGAATCTAGGAATCTAGGTAATAAGACAGAAATAATTAAATAGTGTCAAATGTAGGTAACTATGGGTTGATTATTCTAACACCCCCCGTTAATCCTGACTTTATGAGTAAATATCAGAAAACTATATGGCCTAGCAACAAGGCTTAGTCACCCTTTACATACTGCTTGTCCATACAACCAAGGAAAGAGGCAAAAACCCAATGGGAAAAATCCTCCCTTAAAACATGGACATGAAACAAAATTTGGAAATATTATCATCAATCATGTTTCACAGCATCATTCGCAATCACTGGTAGTGATTTGAGATTGCTGAAGGTCTTCTCACAACAAACATTGGTGAAGATGTATGCTACTTGTTCTGAAGATGCACAGAAGATTAGAACAATGGTACCATCATGCACAAGGTCTATGATGCAGTGCATATGGATCTCAATGTGCTTGGTTCACTGTATCTAAACTGGATCATTGCAGATTTGAATGCTGCTCTGATTATCACAGTAGATAATAGTTGAATACTCTGATTCGAAACCACATTCTCCAAGTATCCCCTGCAACCGTAAACATTGAGTTGTTTCATTTACAACTCCTCTATACTCTGCTTCTGTAGATGAGAGTGCTATGGCACTCTACTTTTTACTTGACCAATTGATTGGTCCTTCTGTAAGCATGAACACATATATCGATGCATACTTTTGATCTATTTTGTTACCTGCCCAATTACTGTCAGTAAATCCAATCAAATCAAGATCACATTTTGCTTTGTAGAAGATCCCATGAGTTCTTGTTCCTTGAACAAAGTTTAGGATCCTCTTGGATGCTCTCCAGTGGATCTCATGAGGCTGATCCATGTATCTCAAAGCCACATTAATTGCATAAGATAAATCAGGTTGAGTGTGTGTAAGATAAACCAAACACCCAATCAACTGCCTATACAGTGTATTATTTACCATAGGAGAAGAACCTACTTCTTCAAGCTTAACTCCTGAAAGGAATGGACTCTTTCTTGGTTTGCAATATTTCATGTTGAAATTGATGAGAAAATATGAAGCATACTTGCTCTGATGTGCTTTTATTCCATGTTGGGTTTGAGCAATTTCGAGACCCAAGAATAGGCTCAACAATCCCAAATTTGTCATGGAAAATGCATGGTTTATTGCATCCTTCAAGGAGGAAATATATTTCCTTGAACTTCCTTTAATAAATATTTCATCCACATATAAAACAATAATCCTCAAATAACCATGAATCAGCTTCAAATAAACATTCAGATCAGACTTGCATCAAACAAAACTCAATGACAGCAGAAAGCCATCAATTTTGGCATACCAAGCCTTGGGGGCTTGCTTGATTCCATACAATGATTTCTTTAACCTGCACATTAAAGATGGATTAGAAAGAAACCCTTCAGGTTGCTGCATGTAAATACTAAATGAACTAATACTTGACATATTCACCACCATTGTCATATTTTAGGATCTTGAGTCTCCTCCCATACTGGTTCTCAACCAAGGCTCGAAAGACCTTGAAGAGGTCAAAAACATCAGACTTGTGCTTTAGGAAATAGACCCAACAAAACCTAGAAAATTATATGAAGGTGAGTGCATATTTGGATTGAATCATGGAAATATGAGGGAATGCACTAGAAATGTCACTATGGATCAACTCAAGAGGTGCAGAGGTTCTCTCATGACTAGCTCTCTCATACTTGTGCTCTGGGTGTTTTCCTAGGATACAACCATGACAGACTCCCTTAGAAAACTTGATCTTTGGTAACCCTATGACCATATATTTTTCACTCAAGTTAGAAAGATACTTATAGTTCAGATTTCCAAATATTTCATTCCAAATCTTGCTTGCTTCATTAGCATGAATCAGAAGAGCAGAGGGGTTTGAGTAGGGTAGAAAATGGGAAAACTTGTATACCTTCGAAGTGTGATCAACAACACCTTTTTCTATAACTTTACCATTTGAAATCTTAGTGATTTCAACATCATCAGGGGAGAATATGAAATTCTTTGGAGACCCAGTGTGATTCATCTGATACATTGACAGGAGATTAGCGGAAAGACCTGGAACATACAACACATTATTGAAATTACCATGGTCAAGATCAATCCTACTCTACCCCAAACTGTCAGTGAGAGAGTAATATCCGAAAACTATTGGTGGACCTTTCGACATGTCAAGAGAGGAGAATGTCTCCTTTGTCGAAACCATATGTCTAAAAGATCCAGGAATCAATGATGAATCTAGGTGAGCTTGATGTGCCAGCAACCAAGGCATGTACTCTCTCTCTGTCTTCTGAATTTGATCCTCCTTCCCTCTTCTTTGAGCAATCAGGAAGGGAGATTTTATTCTTCTCTAGGAATTGGGTCAACATGTCAATTTTCTTCTTCATACAAGATCTCTCAGGATGATATCCCTTACTGCAGTATGCGCACTTGCGCATTTCTCCTTTATTCTTCGTCTTATGGGAGTTATTCTTGGAGCCTTTGGGCTCCTCTTGAGACTTGTTCTTGTCTCTCTTTTTCTCAAGTGTATTTTTAGCTTTTTTCTTGCCCTTTTATTCCACCCTTGAATCTCCAGCAACCGAAAATTGGTCTTTGGAAGGTTTGATGGTGCCCATCATCACCAACTTATCTTGCTCCTGTGTGAGGGATTCCATGAACTCTGAAAGCTTAGGCATCTTCCATGATCGTGATGTCAAATTGGTGGCATGGAAGGTCGAAACAAACACTGAGTAGTCAGGACCAAGCTTAGAGAGTATGTACAAGACTATTTTATCTTCCTTCTTTTCGATCCCACACTGTTTTAGCTGCAAAACGAGGGCCTTAAAATTTGAAAAGTAGAGTTGAAATTATTCGAAGCTACTGGGACTCAAGGAGATCAGCTCATTCTTGATTTGATGTCCTCTCACCACATCTGTCTTTCCAAAAGTCTCTACAAGATTCTCCCAAACCTCATTAGGTGATTTCAATCCATCAAGATGGAATAAGAGGTCTCTTGAAATGCTCAGACACAAAATACCATAGGATTGATCCCTCCTGTTGTGCCATTTAATTTTATCTGTAGCTGCATTGGGATCTGCCTCAGTTACCATGTTAACTGTGTAGATACCTTTTTCTCTCAACAATATCTCCATCTCAGATTTCCACTCAAATAAATTGAATGGAGTCAAGATGATATTCTAAGATTGGTCCACAGCTTAGTAACTATGCCCTCCAGTTAGTAGAATGCGCTCCCAGTCAAGATGTCAAACCTGAAATAAAAATATGGAAGGAGAGAAATAGATCTACAAAGGCTCTGATACCATGTGAAAATTGAACCCAAGTGATAGAACAATAACACTCACAAAATTGCTAATCAAAAATGCAAAATTCACACCAAACGAGATTGAAATTGGAGCATAACACTAATATGTATTGAGTAAGTGTAAAATATCCAACCTTTGAATTAATAGTCTGCTCAAATATATAATTACATGAGTGGTTTGAAAGCATAAGGATGCTATTTTAATTGGTCAAAAAGCAGGCTTACCAAAACTAGTCAAATCCCCCATAGGTGCATAAAGCAGTTTCCAAATCTATGCAGATTCTCACGAATTTGATGAAGCAAGTGGGAAAGATAAAGAGGGATGGAAATAAAACTCATTCATGCTTTTAATTGGAGAATAATAGGGAGGATGATGTGGAAAAAAAAAGGCAGTTACACCTAGACTAGCTTTTCCTTTTTCCTTAAAATTGTTGTAAAGCAAAGCATCTTTCGGAAAAAGTAGAACTGCACTTTAGTAACTAGGAATAAAAGAAGACTTGCTAAAATTGGTTTCCAAGATGTTTCCCAAATGCTCGATGACCCAGTTTTATCATTTGTTAACTTCTAGGACATTTGGAAGACAACTAACATAGAATGGAATCTAGGAATCTAGGTAATAAGAAAAAAATGATTAATTAATGTCAAATGTAGGTAACTATGGGTTGATTTTTCTAACAAAAATTATTTGTATTTCCATATTATTCATCAAGTGAGAGCTACTGGAGAACATAAAGTGGAGGGAAATTTGGTACATTGTCCATTATTAACAGAACCATGACCTTTGTGGGTTGTTTGGACTGTTAATATTTCATATGCTAAGCTACATATCATTAGTGTTTAATAAATAGCATGGCTGATAAATATCCTTGCACATGAATATAGATAAATAGCATGGCTGAAAAAAAATCCATGCTCAAGTCATGGAACAAGGCATTAAATGTAGTTATGATAGTACGATTGGTGTTGGTAGCGTGATGTTCATTTAACTCCCATATACCTCAAATTCATCTTGGTGAGATTATCATCAACATCTATAATGTATGTGAGATGGAATACCCACTTAGGTGGTACCAAATCATCACATCATTAGCCTTTATAGAAACCTCCATGACAAATTCTTACACATCTATATTTTCCTTTGAAATTGCAAGCGAACCCTGAAATATTTTATGCCATTAAATAATTTTTCTCTAGGGAAATATTTTATGCCATTAACAGAGTTTCAATATTTTTTTATTTCTTGTTTTGATCACCTTTTGATCCTCTACAGGTACGTTGAAGTTGAATCTTTAGTTTGGGGAGGGATATTTGAATAAGCCATTGACAATACATTTGTTTTTAAGGTGTTTCATCCCCATAGTAAGATTTATTCATCCTTTTTAGAGATTTGAATTGAGAGTGCATACCTTGCTTCCTAGATCTTTGTTTTATTAATGAACTAATATGCATGTGTAAATTTGAATATGTATTTTTTTTCATTTATTTATGGATGCAATCATCTCATTTCATAACCATGTTATATCCAAACTTAGGAAAAAATTGTTATAATTTTAGGTGTTTCTTAACCAACTAAAAGGTACACATGGATGGAAATGCAAATGGATCCAAGTGATGTTGTGGACTTCACAATTTATATTGGCAAAAAGAATTGCGCCCTTGGCACAGTCCAGTGTCAAAAAGGTTGTACTTATTCTGATATCCATTGTGAAATTGTGGACAATGAAATCGTTGAATATCCTTTTGATTTTGTTGGCCCAATTGGAATTCCTTTAAATACAAATCAAGAGGAAAAATAAAACCTACAACAACAAATGTAGGCATTAAGAGGAAATTAAAAATACAGTCTTCGAAAAATTTTATATTGTTTATGTTGGATTTATTGAGCACAAGTCCAAAGAATGTTTGAACTAAGGATACTAGTTTATGTTTTTGCGGCTATGATCTACTAGGTCTCGAAGTACTTGCTCAAGATTTATGATATTGTCTTGTCTCAGAATCCATCCACAACAGCTCCAGTTTCTAGTCAGTCTCATAACTTAGTTGAGCTTACTCATTTATTTACAAAGATGTATGAGTATAGGAGGAGGCAGGCCCATGCACATTGCGCATGAAAACCATCAAAAGTTGAGATTGATGGTCAAATTTGTCTACCTAACTACTAGTGTGTTACATATTAGGGAAATATCAAGCTGTTTGATTAGTGATATGGAAAAAGGAAAATGTTAAGGGGGGAACTGGTATATAAATGTATTTTACTCATAGTAGATAGCCATGGTAAATGTATTTACTCACAGGATGACAAGAGTCAATCAAGATTATAATGTTTGTTATATTATAATTATATAAATATATTTTAATTGTATGTTTTTTTCCTTTTAATTATTTGGGGATTAGAGCCCCTATCTACAGAGCACAATACATTGATATGGTTATTCTTTGTGATTGATGACATGTTAGAATTTGTGTAATCTCGTCAATTCTCAATGGATGGCACCCAGATGGAGGTAATAATATCATCTAGCTCTAATCCATATCTAATTCTAAATTTTTCTCCCTACAGGTACTCGACTAGTTATCAATCCTTCATTTGTATAAGATACATGGTTTAGAGTCTTTAAACAACATAATTGCTAGATAAATCCATAATTTGATTAGTAAAGACTTTGAAAATTGTTGTTTTCTAGATATTGGTTACCAAACCATGGTCAATACTTGGACCTTCAAATGAACATCACAACACTACGCAAATTGCATGCAATTCTGCTTGTAATATTTACAACCTCGTTTCCTTCCAAACGGTTGAAGAAATTATATAGAAGTTCAGTGTCTCATGGCCATGTTGGGCATGCAGGAAGTTTTGGGAAAATTCAAGGAGATAAAATTTGGTATGAGGATATATACATGGCTAATTCATCCAAATAGAGAGGCAATAAAAAGAGATAGGAACATAAATGGTGGCTTCCCACTCCAAATATTCCTCATAGAGGTCTCTCAGACAATACAAGAAAATTCTTGCTAAATCAGAGGTACTCTCTCAAGAAAACGCTGAAGGAAGCGATGGCAATCAATGCTCAGGTTTTATCAGAAGTGGAGATCCCAAATGTTTACCTGGTATACCTATTAAAGGTAGTTATATGTCTATTAAATTTTTACTTACAATAATATATGGAGTCACAATGAATAGACCATGTAAATGGTTTATAAAGAATCCTATAATATTTTTAATTTTAATTTGGGAGAACAGAAGATCTAGCCTTGGAGTCACAATTTATTTCCATTTAACATTGGATCAATTATCTCCAAAATCCCTCTTGTCTTCCCTGGACTTATCATTAGAACACAAAACTATGGATTTGAATAATCGAGTATAAGCCTCTATAGTTATATGCAAATGCAAGTTGCACAATAAGGGAAACAAACCATCCATATCCTCTTGGGATGCCAAAAACCATCAACTGAAAAATGGGATGCCAAAAAAACTAAAGAATACAATCCAAATGATATACAATGTAAGCAATTATGTGTAGTTGTTCCCGATGAACATCATGGAGTAGTATCAAAAACATCGGTTGGACTATCAAACTATAGGAAACTTCAAAGGTAGATTCTAAGAATGTCATCTGGTCATCTCCAGAGTCTTTTGATGCTTATTTTTCTTTATGAAATAGATCACATCCTGCTGTTGTTGGGAGATTGGGAATACTTTAATTTTGTAGAACAGTGTCCATGATATTCCTCAAAATTTCTGAAGTTTGTTTAATAGAGTGGGCTTTAGCTACTTCAATTGTACAAAATAGTTACCCTTATATTCTACAATCTTTCTAAAGTTGTTGCATATAGTCAATCCTAGTGCTTGAAGTACATTCTGTGTTATAGAGAGAAACTTCCTCTGGATTGGAGTGTACCACAATAGACAGAATGACACCAAAAATCAATCCTTTCCAATAGAAAAGAATAATAAATACATCTAACACTAAGGGACATGAATCATACCTTATTCTAGACAGTTGATGTAGATCCCCGTTGAGATTTTCCAACACGCTTGCATTCACAATTCGCTCTCAACAACAATAAACAAGACAAGCATGCTATATATTCAAGTGTTAGACCTACTCTAGCATATATAATAAATAATGTATAAGAAAATAAATAAACCCATTGATACAATATTCATATTTATGCACATGTATTGGATAAGAAATGGATATTTCTATTAATAAAAACAAAGATACAATAGCGACAACCTATGTTGGCACTTATTCGAACTCGAGAAACCGAGTCCTCCACCTGGGCCTCCACCACTTCAATCCTCCATCTCTCAATGGAAATATTACAAAGAAAAGGAAAGCTTGGGAAGAGCAAAACTGTGTGCTCCAAAGGGATGCAGACTCAAGCATAAACAAGTGAGGCAATAAAGGACTATATTTTCCTTGCTCTCCAATTTCTCCTCCTTCAATGTATCCAAGAGGCTCAATATATAGCACTCCAAATAGGAATTGGAGGGTCGCATCTAGGTGTTCTCAAGGCATATGGAAGGCCAAGAGTCAAGTTATTTAGGACTCTATGAGGAAAAATCTAAAAAAATGGGTTTATGCACATTTTTCGATGTACGCAGGTTTTGACTCAAAAGATGTGTATACATGTGAGTATAGATTTAAAAGTTGCCTATACACATAAACATGTTTTTTTGGGGACTTTATTGGAACATCAAAGTATAATATGGGCAAAGGGAGTCCAAAGAGTCTGCAGAAGGACATGGAAGACCATAAAGATGTGATCTACCAAGTGTGGTAAAATCATCTATAATAGATGCCCATTAATGCGTGATGTCATAGGAGTAAGATGATGGTAGAAATATATTATATCCATCTCAGAAGTGGAGTAATGAAGACCCAAGTGGAAGAACCAGCCATTCATCTGTATATGACTACAAATATACATATAGAAGTCTCGGATACATAAGTGTACAATGGACATGAATAGACATGATATACAAATGACATGCGTGGTCATCGCCACGTACAATATACAATGAATCAAGATCTCCATAATGGATGAAGATATCTTATATACACTGGAATATGGTCATGAGAAATGACATCTCATGAATACTAGCATGATCAAGGAGGTAGGATATGTGGAATGCCACCAATCTCGGAGGTCTTCTACACAAACCGCTACGAGTACATGTCCTATCATGTGAATAAAGGTGTCGAGTTTGAACATGATAGTCCATCATCTGATTATCGTTCATTGATGTATACCATTAACAGATGTGAGATATTCCACCAATAATGATAATGGGAATCAAGGTACATAGTGAAGTCTAACAAGTGTGAATAGATGTGTTGAGGTAGAACACTTGAAATAATCCATCGATCAGGGGACATTGATGTATTTCAAAAACTGTCGATGGCAAGAGAACCTACTACTGATGACTATAAGTCTCAAGGAACCCAAATGGACTCTAGACTCCTATTCCAAAATAAATGATCTGAATTCGATGGAATGAAATCTAATGGATGGAGGGAATTAACGCATCCCCCATCAACCAACACGAAGTACTCAGGAACGCTGGATAATATGCAAGAACTCAAACAAACAATATGTGCATGAACAAGTATCTGTATCGGGAATGGCTGACATGAAAAGTCAAGATAACTGAGGAATGAACGACTCAGGCTTAAACTTCCTTTGAACAATAGCATAAGGCAAGTGGTGACTAAAGGTATGTAGCATAGACTCAATATGCAAACTGGGACATCTATGTGCAATAAGAGTCATTAATAGAGGCTCCATAGGGACTAGAAGCATAACCATTCGGTGGAGAAACACTCAGAGTAACGAGTACAACTCCTAAAGTCATACTAACAACCCAAACAATGGATGTGATATATAGTGCTCTGTTCAAAGGCAACAGGACTCGACAACTACCAAAGATAATATTGTTTCCCATCCATTTTTTAATGTTTTTTAATTTTTTTGGACTTTTTCAAATGTTGAAAATCTTGGAAAAGAATAAAAGTTCTTTATAGTGTACATCTAGGAGGATATGAGCATCGCGGGAAAGAAAAATAGTTCCAAGCAGTGGAACGTACCTATGCTCAGTGCAAGGAAGCATGTGCAAAATAAGGACACTCAGGGGAAGGTCTCCTCCTGGTAAGGGGTGATCAAGCTGCAAAGGATACAAAAAAGGCTCTGCTTGGATAGGATTGAGAAAATATTAGGATACATGGCTTATAACTCGGAAGCAGGGAGCCGACATAAAGCTCAATAAGGAAAACAAAACTCATGAGATGCAATTACAAATTGATACAGAAGGGAGTCCCTGTGGGGAATGGCCAGTATAAAGTTCAAGAGGAGTATGAATATCTTGCTCAAGGACATGGAAGGACTAAAAGGGACTCCCCAAACCTAAAGGAAAAATCTTTGCATGGGAACCAAATGCAAAACATGGTCTAACTAGGGCACCCATGTATAGGAAATATCTACCACTCACATAATGCCACTTATAGTAGCAGTATGAACGTTCCATGATATAACGAAGTGGGTTCGTACATAAGGTCAAGATGAAATGATCATAAGGTAATGCATAAATGAAAATGGGTGTGAAATCCTAACCTATATGCCAGCTCAACATTATACATGTGATAAGCACAAACGAGTCAAAATCTCAGTCAAAATTTGCTGAAATTGGGTCCCTACACAACAAAAGTAGGCCAAACGGTCCAGAATGGTCAATAATGGTATAAACTACATAAAAGTGGGTAAAAATTCAAAAAACATTCTATAAAATAGTGAAAAAATATATTTTTTCCATACCATTTGGAATTTTATCCCACATAGTGTTTTTGAACCAATAACTTGAGAAGCTGATTTCGGGAGCCTTGATCCACAAAATCACATACCGTCTAGATCAAGTAAATCCTCATGCCATTCTTAATCATTTCAATGCTTTTATTTTAATTTTTCATGGTCAATTCTTATTTTTATGGCATCTTAAAAAAGGTAATTTTGGTCCACGTTGAAAATCAGACGATTTCCATGTATAGGGCTCGACATTCGCGGAAAATGCTTTGATCCCCACATATGTACCCAATTGTTTGCAAAACAGATGCGTAGAAGGCCACGTTTAACCATTTTGAAGGCAAATACTCATGAAACTCTAAATTTTTGTACAGGATGGTTATTGAGTGGTGTGAACGTGAGCATGAAGACATTGGAAGGGTTGTGCAAGGAGATTTAATGGCTCATGAAGCTTTGAGGGATTCTATTTTGTACAACTTCTAGCATATTGGTAGCTTGAGATCCAATCCAAGACTACTCCAAATGTTGGTAGACTATTGGGATCTTGATACGGAAGAATTCCATATGGACAGGACGTCACTAAGCCTTGAGGTTAAGGATATATACTTCATTACCAGACTATCTCGCAAAGGGGAAGTAGTCAACCTACGAACTCATGGGTTAGGAGGTGGACTCTCAATAGAGGAATATATTGCATTTTACTGCCTCCTTGATATAGAAAAAGGTGGGATCTAGATCCCAACAAACTCGATCCAAAACCTAGGGTTGAAGGCCATACTACTGGTACTTGGCAGGATTGTAGGATTGGAATCCTCTCATCAGGAATCTGGACCATTGATGTTCTACACGGTGGAGTGCATGAGGCCCATCATTTATGATTGGAGTACCTCATTGCTGGGAAACATGAAACAATAGTTGACAGACTACAAGATGGAAAGAGTGAGGAAATTTGGCTTGACAAGCATATTGAGTACCTTTTTCTTTGAGCGTGTACCAAGGCTAAGACCAAGAGTGGATTTCACTCCTCACGATGCTTGGGATCCATCTCATCTAAATTGGGAGAATGTGATGTGGAGACTAGAAGGGGGATGAGTGACCAACCCCTACCCAGCAGACTTCTTCCTCTTTTGGCGTAGGCAAATCATAGCCATAGATGACTACCCATATTAGGGGATAGACTTCCGTGGCGACCCTGATATGCCCATTCCACTGGGATCCGAATATGGAGACATAGGTAACAATCTCGACTCTAACTTGTTTTTTTATTTTTTTTTATTTTTTATATATAGTGAAATAAAAAATACATGTTTTGTGTGATGACATTTATTGATATTTGGTCATATATATGCATATGTTGGAACTAGAAGGCCAGATAGTTTCCCTCAACATCATTGGAGGGGGAGGGTGATCACATAACAGGTGTGGACGCAGAGCATACGCTCCAAAACATCCACACAAACTTCGTTCGATTGACACACAGAGTGCCCAAGGCACAAGTCGAGGAATTTCTTGAGGCTATGTAGCGACAGGTGGTTGGTCTACCACGTGCATGGGTTTTCTTATTTCGACGGTTAGATGGAGTTGTCATGTTCTATCATGATCAACACCTTTCTCCATAGGATTAGAGGACTATATGTAATTTTTATTGTATTGAACTTTGTAGTATATTTTGGTGGCTAAGAAGACCCATTTTTGTATTATGACATTATGTATTATGACACCACTTTTTGGACTATATTTTAATGAAAAAGTCTTCTGATGATCAGTTATTTATATTTACATGTGTAAATGTGTTGTGAATGCTTTAATTTTTGTGTATCAAATTCCAATCTAGTACGTAATTTGCATATGAATAAGCAACTTGATTATAATTTCCTAGAATGTGTATGTATGTAATGATCTCAAATTGTCATTCTAACAACTTTAATCTCAATAATATTCGTAATAAGTAGGATCTCTAACACTTTACATGCCATTTAACTGTAAGAACACTAACTGCGAGTCAAGACGTACCTCAAGAGACCGAATACTATGCAAGATGACATCATGTAATAACTCAATCACGACACTATATTCATAAATATTGTTGGATGAAGGTTGTAGACATACACCTCCTGAAGACGACACCTAACTTGTAGGAGTATAAATCACCCAAGCAATCGAAGATGAGTTTTGAGTGTGGAGGATGGCACCATCAGTGAATCCTACATATACTGAATACTTTGTCGCCATATTCCACAACAAATGGAACAAATTCAACCAACTCGATTACCACAAGGGAACCAAAACTAAAGTATGAAACTATACAATAATACATAAAGTATCAGCCCTCGCTAAGAATTATGCATAATAATTTTTGAGATAGAGCTCATTTCTAGGATTCTCCAAGGTTGTCCCTTCATAATCCACTAGCTCATAAGAACCTTTCTCAAACACTCGCTTAACCACGTAAGGCCCATGCCACATATGTTTAAACTTCCCTGGTCCTAAGAGTTCACTAGCTTGGTCCCACAAGAGGACAAAGTCACCTTCACTAAACATCTAGGGATAGAAAAACTTATCATACTGGGATTTAACATGATGCTTATTAACCTCAAGAGCCACTAAAGAATCTGGACATTGCTCATCAAGCTTCTCTAAGAGGCCCAGACGTTCCTCTAATGCAGAAGTCTCTGGAAAAATTTCCACGACCAGCTTCAAAGAAGGGATTTCACATTCAATAGGTAAAATTGACTCCACCCCATGTATCAACTGATATGGGGAAAAACTGGTTGCAGTCTTAACCACAGTTCGATAAGCCCACAAAGCAGGATATAACATGATATGCCAATTGGTCTCAGTTTGTGTGATGGTTCATTAGAGAATGGACTTAAGTGACTTATTCACCACTTCAACCTGTCAACTCACTTGAGGATAGTAAGAAGAAGAATTATCTTTCTTATACCTTAACTTCAAAGGAAAATTAGCCATCATCTTATTTTGAAAGTGTCTGACATGGTCAATGATAAGCTCCTTCGGGATACCGAACCGGGTGATAATATGATTGAATATGAAATGTGTGCCTGTCTTACCGTCATCTTTGATAGTGGGCATAGCCTCTTCCCATTTCATGAAATAATCAACATCCACTATGATGTGATGATTCCCTCTAGCCGAAGTTGGGTTGTGATACATCAAAATAAACCCCCCACTTAGTGAAGGGACCGGCAATGATAATCATATGTAAAGGGGATGGATGCGAGCACATGTTCCCTTCAAACACCTAGGAAGGGTGGCACTATTTGACTGCATTAACGCAATCCTTGAAGATCGACAACCAAAAATAATTGGCTCTCAAAATATTTTTTGTTATAGAAAGCCCAGATAAATGACCACCACATGCCCCTCTGTGGCAATCATTCAACACTAAATCAACCTCTTCATGGGTTAAACATTGACACAAAATGGAATGAGCCCCACAATGATACAAAGTGTCATCAACAATGAGGTAATTCTTCTCTACATGATGTAACCATCGACACTCATCTCGCGAGTGTTAGCTTTTCAACATTAAGCTAGCATTATGTTAGGATCTTTACTGAGAGAATAACAATCACAGCAATCAAAACACAAGAGACAATGAACACATTCTTTTCCTTGGGGAAACCATAAAGGAGAAAACCCTGCAACTTCCTCAGAGATAGAATCAGCACCAAAACAGTAAAAGCCCCAAAACAGTAAGTGATATCCCAGTAGCAGTAATCTTCTTCTTGTCTAGCCCCAGTGTCTTCTCCTTCCTCAACTATGCGCTACACTTGAGTGTGGAAGACTTGTGTGATAAATAAAGACTCCAGATACCTATTTATACTAATACTGACATGACTAAAACCCTACCAAGGCCGACCTCTACTAGGAGAGTCTAATAACCCTAGTGCCCCGGAACTGCGGGGACTTTAACCCTTAGACAATCAGAGGATTACCCACTATGACTTGACATGACTTGTTTACATAATTGATCCTCCCGATCGAAACATCGGGGCATGAAAATATGACTCAAATACATTATAGATACATCCCAAAATAAACATCGGGTTACAATACATAAGATACATAGATGAATACATTCCGAAGTTACAAATACATCAACAGCGAGAGGTAAGAAGGAACCTTCAAAGTTTGCAAATAAACAATAATGTCCCCATACCATGGGTTTGTAGTAAAAATGAGAAAAATGTGCTCATCAATGGAAGAGTCCTCATGAACCTCTCCTTCATCCAAACTAGGAAAATCAGATATGAGATCCACAAAAATTAACGGCTTTTTCGATTTTGCCGAAACAAACTCGAGATCGAATTATTATAATATAACAATCCATTTATTATACTTCCCCCCTATCATACTTCTGGTGAGGATGAATTGAAATGGATCAATGTGACCCACAACCAAATTTTGGCAAAGATGGATGTAATGCGTCAAACATTGGACCACATTGATGGTGGCTAGGGATAGCTTCTTGACATGAGTGTAACGAAGCTCTCAATCAATAAGGTTTCGGCTAAGATAATATATGACATGATCTTGAAGCTCCTCATCCTATTGAACCAAGACCATACCAATCATCGGGTGGACTAAGCATGGGGGTCAATGCCAAGGCTTTCTTTAAAGCATCGAAAGACTCTTGGGATCGCCAATCCCAGATAAATGGTGTGTATTTATTCAATAAGTGCATGAAAACCTTAATAAAATTGGAAAAAATGACCACGAATATTCACAAAAAGTTCGCCATCCCTTGCAAACTCTAAAAATGTCCATTATAATGCAGGGGAGACAATTGAAGTATTTCCTCAACCTTTAAAGGGTCAACCCTAATTCCCTCCTTGGAAATGATGAAACCTAGTAAGCGACCTACTCTCACGTAGAGGATGCACTTATGAGGATTTAACCGGATTGGATAACAACAAAATCTTTCGAAAACCAAGCGAAGATGGCCAGGATGACACACCCTCAAATGAGAGTGAGCAACTAAGTCATCAAGATAAACTTCAATTATGCTTTTAAGGTCATGAGAAACGAAGATCATAGCCCGTTGAATAGTAGCTCTGGCATTTTTAAGGCTGAAAGGAATATTTCAATATGAAAACGTACCCCAAGGACAAATGAAATAAGTTTTATGTTGATCCTTGGGTTTAATATGGATCTAATTATATCTTGAAAATCCATCCATAAACGAGAATACCTCACTCCCTGTACAGTCATCCAAAATATGATCAATAAATGGTGTGGGAAAGTTATCCTGAGGACAATCTTGATTCAAGTCTCTGAAATCAGTGCATACACAGATCGTTCCCAGCTTCTTGTCAATTGGAATAGGATTTGACACCCATTTAGTCAAGGGAACGGGATAAATGAAGCCAGCCTTAAGCAACTTCTCTATCTTTGCCTTAATAGCGAGTACTTTCCTAGGATTCATCGCACGCAAACGTTGTCGAACAGGTTTAGCATCCGGATAGGTTTTAATTTCATGTTCAACAATGCGAGGGCCAATTCCCGACATCTCCTCATACGGCCAAGAAAAAACATCTCGTATTTATTTAAAGATGTTGGTGTATTCTTCAACCTCATCGGGGGAACAATCCACCCCAATGTACACATTCTCAATCTTTCCAGGAGTTTGAGAAATATTGATTGGTATAGTAGGTGACAATTTGGCCATCTTCCCTTTGTCATACTTACTAGGAGAGCCTAATGGGACCACAGGCCTCCCAATTTTCTCTCTTAGAATCACCCTATAGTCATCACACTCTATATGATCAAGCTTAGGAAAAAAGTAAGATATATGATGCAACTCTCCCCAAGGTTGTTCTAACCTAGACAAAGCTTCAAGAATATCTTCATCCATTGGAAAAATGTCATCGAAGCAATCATGTGAGTGAGATGATGAAACCACCCAGGAAGGTAGTGAATAAGGTTCCTCCTCCTCTATCCGTGAAGAGGAAGGACTAGGATCTACAACATGACCAAGATTAGCATAATAAGCCACCAATGTTGTAGATAACTACATGTCTATCTTGGAAGGTCGAGAGTATTCACCCGAAGTACTTGGAGAAGGGAGAGTCCAAGGATCCTCCAAATGCAAAGTATGAAAAGGAACCAAACTCAACGATGACAAAGCTCTACCAAGACTAGAATATGTCATAAGAACGGGTGCAGGACAATTGAAAGTTCCCATCAACGAAGGATACAGTCCCACCCCAACATTCTCAGTTGTCATCTAAGAATGATTAGTGACCGAGATAGTAGCTCCCGATGATTATTTCATACTGGAATTATCAAAATATCTCTGATCGATCCTAATAATCCTCCCATACAAAGGAAAACAAACAACCTAGAAGAGATATGATGCAACCGCTTTCATATTATAAATCCATTTACATTCCAATAAAATATTGTAATCGAGGGGCACATCAACCACCTCAACTTCAATCACTATGGTCTTCCCTCCCAATTGGACCTCAAGGGAAGGAAGTATATGATGCTACTGAAAATATATTCCGTCAAATGCAGTCAACATGGTCCCATATTTTGACAACATAGGAGAACCTAAGCCCTTAAAACAAGATAAATACATCAAGGAAGCCGCAATGCCTTCATCAATCACTATCCACTTGATGATGTTGTTCATACACACTATATCACTAAAAGAGACACATAGTAAGGAAAACGAGTATGGACTACATGAGTTTCGAATTTAATCATTGTGGAAGGATTCCCATCAACAAACCCAAGAGCATAGAATAAGGATTTCCTTTATGAAGGGAAACTTTGAAGAACTTCTAAAGAAACCATCGTCGAACGAGTATGGCCCAAATCCTCGACAATGTAATAGTTCTGGAGGGCTCGAGCATTAATATTGTGCCCCAAACTCTTTAATACTCCCTTAGGAATGCGAGGTGGAGCTTCAGGCTTGTCACTAGGTTTATCAATATGCAAAGGGATCTCGGGTGGAGCAGGCTCTTTTCCTAGGTCAGGTTGCAACGTACCATAATCCTTAGCATGTGTCACAACATTTTTGGAAGACATCATGTTGATGCAACCATGGCCACTTATGGTGTTCAGCAGTTTTTGACTCCCACCAGAAGCATTTCCAGGGTCAATGATCCTCGAATTTCATATTTTGGCTTTGTGGTAAAGGATCTATCAACACAGCTGGGATCTACGCAATGAACTTCGAGGCATCTTCCATATAAGGGCACAAGTGAGTGAAGTGATTTTCCCTATAAATATTGCAATGGAACTTGACCTTACGTTTAGAATTCTTGTCCCCCCCATAATTACTATCATTTTTTTCATCATTACCATTTCCATTCTTATTCCCACCCTTTCGGATGTTTCTACCTTTCTTCTTATTCTGTTTGGGTTGTTGGTTTCCCTTCTGGTTCGACAATTGCACGAAAAGTACATCTGCCATTTGAGTGGGATGAGACAAAGACGTAGCTTGTCCTAATGTAGCCTAGTTAATAGACAACTTATTCATTTGATTTGTAACTGATACTGAAGTTTTAGCACTGGTAGAGCCAACAATTCCATCGTCATGTGGCCCAAATTTGAACTTAGGATCGAAATTGGATCATGGTGCATTCATAATAATCTCATACAAAATCATAGACTAAGCGTAAATCAAATCTAATTGCTGAGCTCAATATATAGCATGTTCCTCATTCATAACTTAGGATGTGGAAACGTCCATTGCTATATATTGAAATAACAATTTGAGGAACTACTCCAATGGAATGTGAGCCTTAATCAACCACTTTCGTATACACCACTCTTGAATGTGATCAAAGATATGGGTGGCTTTATCCTGCCGAAATGTCGACAAGAGCTCAGTACCTGCATCATAATGCATGGGTAGATGAAAGTGATTGAGAAAGGTCATGGCTAAGTCATTAAAGGTCCGAAATGTGCCCCCAGGAAACTCTATATACCACTTTTCTACAGGACCTGTGAGGGTGCATTGAAATATTCTTAAGCGAACAGAATCATGATTTAATGAATTCGAAGAGAACCATAGGTGGAAAGTCGTAATATTCTCATCAGGGTCCTCACCATTCTTACCTTCAAATTTTGGAATGTCCGAAGGAATATTAGGAGGGACAACCAGCCATGTTGGATCATGAGAAGCCATATCATTTGTCAATCTCGATAAGTCAAGAAAATTTAACATCACTAGGAAAGGGATCCTATGTTGAGAAATCTGGTTCCACTCTTGCTGATAAGACTAGTTCACATAGGTCTAATTGTTGTAAACACCATGGCCTTGGCCAATGGGATAGTAGCATCCTCCTGTTTGATCCATAAAAGAGTGTATGGGAACATTGTAATTTGGGATACCTTGAGACTGGGGTCCTATGAAGCCATAGTTGTAAGACTGATAAGCAGGTTGAGTCCCGGACCCATAAGGTGGTGTATAAGGTGGTACATAAGGTTATACATACCCTACTGACACATAAAGAGGCACATATCCTTGTGAAACTACGGTGTTAGAAGACGCAGGAAAAACATGGCTAACGGTAGTACTCTGACCCGAAGGACCATGCGAGTTAGGGGGAGGATGTGTCATTAAAAACACATTTGAATGAAAGGGTGTCGAAGAATATGTAACATGGGATGGGATATAACTCATGTTCCCAATATTCACATGTGTAGGGTTACTTCCATGAACGGGAATACTAGTACTAGGCCTAGGTTATGTGTGTGAGGATCTTGCCACTGAAGAGTAGAAGGTGAAATATAACTACTACCAAAGCTATCTGCTTGGAAAGGAATGGATGTGCTCCCAGGTGTAGCACTAGGGTCAACACCAGATACGACATTGGGTGATGAACTAGTCTTAGCAAGGTCTGGCATGCCATATCTAAATGGTCGAGTGCTAGAGGGTGTTAGATGAGTCTCACTGCTCAGAATATGTTGAAAATATTGGCGGTCTGAGTTTATATAGTCTGGAAACTGTGATAGTACATTATGTGATGCCCCAACCTCAAAATGATCAGGTTTTTTCAGAGTCCCATACAAACTGTTAGGTATAGTCTCTTCCCTAAGAGGTGGAGAAGGGGGATCCTATGGGATCTCATATGTATGAATCATGGTGAGATCTGTATGTGAATCAAAGTGAGTATCAGTCAGTCCACCTGAACTGTCTAATTCTCTCTCGCAAAGGAGGAGGAGATGTAGAAGGAGGAATACCTGCTAAATGAAGAGAACGAAGAAGTTCCACTCTTGGATCCACTATGACTCAATAAAAAGAAAAAGACTCAAGCTAATTACGTACCCTAAATCAATGTAGCATACACAAAGCAAACTCCTAAGAAAATATACAACCAAAACACAAGAAAACAAAGGGGAGGATATGTGAGATCCCAAATGCAGTAGGTGTGTCTCGCCTAGGAGAGGTTTGAGACTCCCATACACTACAAGCGGAGGTACCTAACCAATTATAGTGGCCCTCATATTCAATGTGTAAATTAACTATGCTTTCTGACCCCTACTTGGCCAGGACACTCACCGAATAACCTCTGTAAGTACCCCCTGGAATACCTAGGTAAGGAAACTAAGGTTACCCCAATATAACCAATGCTCAAGAAGACAGCCACAAGAGGGATCAGTCATATGGTCAAGGTATCAAATCCCAAAGCTCGAAAGCACCAACCAGTACCTCAAAATCCCCTAAATATGAATATGATCCTGGAAATATCTTCGATGCTCACAGAAAGTGGCCAGGGGCTATCTAAACCGCAATCATGTACGCTGCCTCATGCTTAACTCTTGGGTAAGAGGAGCCTCCCGAGAACACTAATTATACCAATAATTTCACTCTCTCACCTGGACAAACACCTACTTGTTTTGTTTAGTATTCTTGGAGAATCAACTCACAATGAACTATTCGAAGACTCTAAATCCTAATCTTGTTGATGTACCCTAACAAATAAAAATGTGTAATTCATTTTAATTTAAGTGTTGATTTTAGTGGTTGTGATTACTCAAAGGGAAATGACCATGCAACCAACGATATTATGACTCATCAGTAAAATAAATGTGCACACCTAACAAATAATGCCAAGTGCAATCTTTTCTAAATGAGAAAAGGGGGTATGCCACTACATGAGATGCATGTTTTCTTTCAAATGATAATGCAATCGTTCCTAAATGAAAACCTAACTATAACTTCAGTTAGCAAACCTAATGCAAGTACCATCCAAGTGCAAAATGTAACAATGCATAAATATGCCAAAAATAAAATATTTTTGTATTTCAAAATAAATGAGACATAAAAGAAACAAAAGAATCTACAACTCTCAGACCCTGCAACAACTCATAGACAATAGCCAAGCAAGGTACCAAGATAAAAGAGATCTAATGTGTTGATGTATTTGTAACTTTAGAATGTATTCACCTATGTATCTTATGTATTGTACCCCAATGTTTATTCCAGGATGTGTCTGTAATGTAATTGAGTCATGATGTCATGCCCCAATGTTTCGATCGGGAGAATCTATAATGTAAACAAGTCATGTCAAGTCATTGTGGGTAACCCTCCTATTGTCTAAGGGTTAAAGTCCCTGCAGTTCTTGGGCACTAGGGTTATTAGACTCACCTAGTGAAGTCGGCCCTACTAGGGTTTTAGTCATGTCAGGAATCAGTATAAATAGAGAGGTGACCTCTCTATTTAACACACACTCACTCACACTCAGTTGTAGCACATAGCTGAGGAAGAAGAAGACACTGGGGCTAAGAAGAAAGAGGTTAATGCTGTCGGGAGATCATCTTACTGTTTTGGGATTTTCTATTTGGTGTTGATTCTATCTCTGAGGAAGTTGCGGGGTTTTCTCCATTTATGGTTTCCCCGAGGAAAAACACTGTGTTCATTGTCTCTTGTGTTTGATTGTTGTGATTGTTATTCTCTCAGTTAAAAGATCCTAATAATGCTAGCTTAATGTTAAAAATCTAACATGGTATCAGAGGTAACCTGAGAAGAAGACACTGTGCAGCTGCGGGAACTAGGGCTTCCTACTTTGTGGATCCTCCTCCACATATTTTCAGCAAAAGAAGGTTGGATTAATTCTCCTCCTTAGGGCGCATCTTTCTGTTGAAGCATAACCCAATTCTGAGGTTTTTCAATTTTGGACCCGACACTGTTGCCGGAAATTAGAGCTTTTCACAGAGGAGGAATTTTTCAGTGAGCCCAAGCCTGGATTGATATCCTCCCCAAAATTGAAGTTAGCGATCAATTTCAAAGCATTTGGTTGGATGGAACTCCAGAAAAGCAAAACCCTAATCTATTGCTAAACCAGCACTGCAGGATTTTAGCTCCAAATCCAGATCCGACATCTTGACCTGGTAAGATCTAAATCTTTTGTATTTATATTTCAGGTTCTTAGTTAAGATGTCTCATCATACCAAGCTTGATGAAAATATTGAGGGAGCTGATAACTTCCGAGCCTGAAAATATAGGATCTCCCTAGTTCTGGAAGAGAATGACTTGGACTCCTACATCAATGAGGAGGTTCCAGTTCCAGAGGGAGATGAGGCTAAGGCCTTACATAAGAAGAATTTGGTTATGGCAAAGAGGATAATTGCTGATTCTATCAAGGATCACCTTATACCACAGGTGTCCTCCCTCAAGACACCTAAAGCTATGTTTGATTCCCTAACCAATTTGTTTGAAGGAAAGAACATAAACTGGAAGATGAGCTTGAGGAACCATTTGAAGAATGTGAAGATACAGAATGCAAAAACCATCCATTCTTACTTCACAAGGGTTTCTCAGACCAAGGAACAATTGGAAGCAGTAGATGAAGAAGTGGAGAATCCAGATATTGTGATGACCACCTTGAATGGTCTCCCTAGGAAATGGGACTCCTTCATTCAAGGGATATGTGCCAGGAAGAAGTTAGTCAAGTTCAGTAGACTGTGAGAAGAATGTTTTCAAGAAAAAGATCGAATAGCAGCTCGAGAAGAGAAGATGGGAAGTGAAGATCAAGCTCTCATAGTACAATCCAAGAAACCCAGATCCAACCACCACAGAAGTAAGTATTATAATCAAAGGAATAACTTCAGAAAGCCTAGAGATAAGCCTAAGTTTATTTGCTATACATGTGATGAGAGAGGACACTTTGCTAGAGATTGTCCTAAGAACAAAAGTATCTCTCATAAGAAGAAGGGAAACAAGAGAAGACATCATGCTCATGCTGCAGAGGATGATGAACCTTCATCAAAGAGAACCAGATATGAAAGTGAAGATTCTTCAAGCGAGGAAGAATATGTTTTGATTTCCTCTCTCATAAAAAACATTACTCATGGAAGCAATGATTGGCTTATAGACAGTGGTGCTTCCAAGCACATGACTGGATTCAAGGAATCCTTTGTGAAACTTTCAGAACATGAATCACCTCACAAGGTGGAACTCGGAGATGACTACCAGTATCCAATAAAAGGTAGTGGGGAATCCTCCTATAAGATAGACTCTAGAAATTCTATGATAATGAAGGAAGTAGTGTTTGTACCAGGACTCAAGAAGAACCTTCTCTCCATATCTGCATTATATACAAAAGGAATGAGGGTTGCATTCATAGATGGTCAAGTCATCATGTGGCCAAAAGGAAAGACTATTGATGATGCAATAGTGATTGGGGAACAAGGAGGTTTGTACAAATTGAAGGGCCATCCAGAACAAGCCTTGGTCCATGAAACGGTAGAGCCAAATGAAATTTGGCATAGAAGGCTTGCACATGTGTGTTACAGAGAACTACCTCTTGCAAGAAAATCTATTGAAGGTATTCTAGAAATACAAGCAAAACATGATGGGGTCTGCAAAGGATGTATAAAAGGAAAGAACACAAAGAAGACATTTCCAAGTAGTGAGAGAAAAGCAAAAGGAATATTGGAAATCATCCACTCCGATGTATGCGGTCCAATGTCATCAAGTTCACTAAGTAGGTATGTATACTATATTTCTTTCATTGATGATTTTTCTAGGAAGACATGGATCTACTTCATGAAGAACAAAGATGAAGTATTCAGCAAATTCAAGGAATTCAAAGCCTTGATCCAGAATCACACTAAAAAGAAGATTAAGACCTTTCGATTAGATAATGGCGGAGAATTCACGTCAAATTAATTCAAATAGTTATGCAAAGACTCAGGTATTAAGAGGGAGTTGTCCACTCCTTATAATCCACAAAAGAATGGGATTGCAAAATGGAATAACAAAACTATCATGGAAGCCACAAGAGCTATGCTTCATGATCAAGATCTTCCTATGCATCTTTGGGAAAAAGCTGCCAAAATAGTGGTGTGTGTACAGAACCGTACTCCACATAGAGTACTCAAGAACAAGATTCCTAAAGAAGTCTTCTCTGGCAAGAAACCAGAAGTCAGCCATATCAAAATATTCAGTTGTCCTGTGTACATACACATTCCAAAAGAGAAGAGGACAAAATTAGATCCTTCAAGAAAGAAGGGTATATTTGTGGGATACTATGAAAGCTCGAAGGCTTACAGAATCTATTTCCCAGGATACAAGAAGACTTACATCAGTAGGGATGTGACATTTGATGAAGACACAGCTTACAATAAATCCAGAAGGAAACTTGTTGAAGAACCTGAAGAAGCAGAAGCACCCAGAATTCATGATACAACCATGAATGAAGAAACTCAAGGAGAAGATCAAAAATTTGAAGAACCACAAAGACCTGTAGATCCACCTCTGGAGAAGAATCCTCATAAGAGGAAACTTGATTCGGTACATGAAATTATCCAAGGTGTGGAAAGATATGGGGCTCTAGAAGAGAATCACAGAGAAAGAAAGAGGACCAGATCCTACTCTGGGTATGTAGCATTACTATGTGATTTCATCGATAGAGAACCTTCCAATTATGAAGAAGCAGTAGAATAGAAAGAATGGAAGGATGCTATGATCAAAGAGTATCAATCGATCATGAAGAATGATGTTTGGGATGTTGTCCCAAGACCAGAAGGGAAGTCAGTTGTAACTTCCAAATGGATCTACAAGATCAAGCATGTTGCAGACGGTAGCATTGAAAAATATAAGGCAATATTTGTGGCTCGTGGTTTCTCCCAGAAAGAAGGAATATATTATGAAGAAACCTTTGCACCTATAGCCAGATACACTTCCATCAGATCAGTACTTTCCTTGGATGTAGTAATGAAATGGAAGATTCACCAAATGGATGTCAAGACTGCTTTCTTGAATGGTGTAGTTGAAGAAGTGGATGTAGAACAACCACTTAATTTTGAGACACATGACAGGGAGTCTCATGTGTGCAGATTGAAGAAAGCCCTGTACGGTTTGAAACAAGCACCTAGGACATGGTACGACATAATTGACAAATTTCTATCCAATTTGGGCTTTACCAAGAGTAAAGCAGATTCCAACCTTTACTACAAGGTTGAAGATGGAAACCCAATGATTCTTCTACTATATGTAGATGATATGTTTGTAACAGGTATGGATGGGTTGATTTCTGATACAAAGAGAAAGCTTGCTACTGAATTTGAAATGAAGGACTTGGGTTTGATGCATTATTTTTTAGGCATGGAGGTGTGGCAGAATACAGATGGAATCTCCCTCGGACAAGGGAAGTATGCAGTAGAGATCTTGAAGAGGTTTGGGATGATGGACTGCAAGGCTATGGCCACACCTATGGAATCAAATCTGAAGCTATTGAGCGATGCTTCATCAGATTTGGTTGATGCTACGATGTATCGTCAGGTGATTGGGTCATTGATGTACCTGATGAACATGAGACCAGACATTTGCTTTGCTGTGAACACCTTGAGCCAGTTCTTGACAGATTCAAGAAATGTTCACTTGATTGCTGCAAAGCATATTATGAGGTACCCGAGGGGTACAGTTGATTATGGGCTCAAGTATGAGTTGAATCAGAAGATTAAACTAGAGGGTTATGTTGATTCAGATTGGGAAAGCAATGCCATTGATAGGAAGAGCAATTCAGTTTTTTGCTTCAGCATGGGATCAGGTGTGATCTCTTGGCTTAGCAGGAAGCAATCCTGTGTGGGACTGAGTACAGCTAAAGCAAAGTATGTCATAGCTTGTTCAACTAGTTGTGAGGAAGTATGGATAAGGAAGCTACTGTCTGATTTATTTGATCTCCAGTTGGATGCTACTTGTATATATGGAGACAACCAAAGTTGTGTGAATTTGTTGGAGAACCAGGTGTTCCATGACAAGTCGAAGCCTATCGAGATCAAGTATCACTATATCACGGATATGGTGTAGAGGGAAGCAGTGAAGCTCTAGTATGTTGCGATGGATGATCAGAGAGCTGATGTGTTAATGAAGCCATTGGCTAGGGTGAAGTTTGAGTACTTCGCGGAGAATCTTGGTGTTGTCCAGATCAAGGTTCCCTCCAAAGGGAAGTGATGAGTCCGTGAGCCATTTTGACATGGGAGAGGATTAAGTTCCTTCCATGGTCAGATGTAAGGGCTGATCCATTCTGTCATGGTGAGAGGATTTAGGTTCCTTCCATGCTAGATATGAGTGCTGAGCGATTTTGATATGACTGTAGGATTGGTTCCTACATGATCAAATATAAGGGCTATTGCCATTCTTAGAATGGAGGTGCCTGGTCAATTACCAGGAAAACTTATTCTAGGACTGAGAGCCATTCTGATGTGATAGAGGGATGTGTTACCACTTTATTAGATGTAAGAGCTGAGCCATTTTGTCATGGTTAAAGGATTAGGTTCCTCCCATGTCAGATGTGAGTGCTGACCATTATGACGAGTAGGTCAAATGTAAGGGAAACTTCCATTCTCTGGGAGAATGGAGGCACCTGGTCAGTTACCAGGAATCCTCAGTATGGGACTGAGAGCCCTTTCAATGCGTTGTGTTTACACATGGTCGAATGTAAGTGCAGAGCCTTTCTGACAGGATGAGGTCGGATATAAGTGCTGAGCCATTCTAGCACGATGTGTTTACACATGGTCATATGTGAGTGTTGTGCCTTTCTAACAAGATGGCATCGAATGTAAGTGCAGAGCCATTCCAATGTGGTGTGCTTGCACATGATCAGATATAAGTGCTGAGCCATTCTGGCATGATGTGTTTACACATGGTCAGATGTGAGTGCTAGGCCTTTCTTACAAGATGAGGTCAGATGTGAGTGTTGGGTGTGCCTTTCTGACAAGATGAGGTCAGATGTAAGAGTTGGGCTGGCCATTCTGACTTAAGTGTCAGATATAAGTGCTAATGAAGACCTACATGAAGGGTAGGACTACAGGGATAACTTTGTAGAACTTCCTGTGATGAGAAGAATCGAGATAGCACCATTCTGAGATAGCACATGATGATGATCTACACTTGATGATGATCTAGATCAAGTGATGATCCAGATGTGATGATGATCCGGACTTGATGACGATCCAGATCAAGTGATGATGATCCAGTAGTCGTGATGATGCATACTCTGTGATGAAGAATACTTGAAGAAGAAGATGACTTAGAATATGACTTGAAGACGAAGAAGACGAAGAAGATGAAGAAGAAGACTTGAAGACTAATAAGACTTGAAGATGAAGATAACGAGATGACCCAGTTGATACAAAGAAGAAGAACAGTGCTGAAAATTGTGTTGAAAGAATACCTTCCTAGTTAAGATGGAGTGTTGATGTATTTGTAACTTCAAAATGTATTCACCTATGTATCTTGTGTCCTGTACCCCGATGTTTATTTCAGGATGTGTCTGTAATGTATTTGAGTCATAATGTCATGCCCTAATGTTTTGATCAGGAGAATCTATAATGTAAACAAGTCATGTAAATTCATTGTGGGTAACCCTCCTATTGTCTAAGGGTTAAAGTCCCCACAGTTTCAGGGCACTAGGGTTATTAGACTCACCTAGTGAAGTCGTCCCTAGTAGGGTTTTAGTCATGTTGAGAATCAGTATAAATAGAGAGGTGACCTCTATATTTAACACACACTCACTCACACTCACTTGTAGTGCATAGCTGAGGAAGAAGAAGACACTAGGGCTAGGAAGAAATAGGTTACTGCTGTTAGGAGATCATCTTACTATTTTGGCTTTTCTATTTGGTGTTGCTTCTATGTCTGAGGAAGTTGTAGGGTTTTCTCCATTTATGGCTTCTCGAAGGAAAAACACTATGTTCATTGTCTCTTGTGTTTGATTGTTGTGCTTGTTGTTCTGTCAGTTAAAATATCCTAATAATGCTAGCTTAATGTTAAAAATTTAACATAATGAACTAATCCTGAAAAAAAGGGAAAAATATGACAAGAACTACATCTAATCAAAGATATATCAAAAAGGGTCTCTGGTCAGAAACAAAGGCAGTATACAGACACCAACAACATCCAGGAAGACTCAACAACATCCAAAACTCACCCACCAACTCCCAATAATCTAAATAAAACTCAAAACAAAGGAATACGTGATTGTTCCGAGAAAACCTGTGTACATACACGGAAATTCAGAACAAAATCGTTTGTATATGCAACTGCGAAGAAAAAACTCGTGTACATGATGAAAAAGAGGGTAAAATGATAAGCCAAGGCCAAAATTACTTCAACCAGACACCAAAGGGTAAACATGCTTCTAGAATCGACACAGAAACTTGAAGAACAGAGAGCAATTCAAGCATATTATGCACCCAATCACCAAAGAAAAAAAACAAGGAACCTCCCTAGCGGAGTCACCAATTCTGTTATGAAGAGAAACTTCCTATGGATAGGGGTGTACCAAAACATACTGAATGACACCAAAATAAATCCTTTACAATATGTAGGAGCAATAAAGACATCTAACACTAAGGGACATGAATCATACCTTATTTTGGACGGTTGATGTAGATCCCTGTTCATATTTTCCAACATGCTTGCATTCACAATTCGCTCTCAACAACAACAACCAAGACAAGAATGCTATATATTCAAGTGTTAGGCATACTCTAGAATATATAATCAATCATATATAAGCTAATAAATACATCCATGGATACAATATTCATATTTATACACATGTATTGGACATCAAATGGATCTGTCTATTAACAAAAACAGAGTTACAATAGTGACAACCTTTATCAACACTTATTCGAACCCGAGAAACTGAGTCCTCCAACTGGGCCTCCACCACTTTAATCCTCCATCTCTCAATGGAAAGATTACAAAGCAAAGGAAAGCTTGGGAATAGAAGCATTGTGTGCTCCAAAAGGAAAAAGGGATGCAGACTCAAGCATAAACAACTAAGGAAACAATGGACTATAGTTTCCTTTCTCTCCAATTTCTCCTCTTTTAATGTATCCAAGAGGCTCAATATATAGCACTCCAAATAGGAAATGGAGTGTCGATTCCGAGTGTTCTCAAGGAATATGGAAGGCCAACCGTCAATTTATTCGGGACTCTATGAGGAAAACTCCAAAAACTCTTGTATTTATGCACATTTCCCGATGTATGCGTGTTTTGGCTCAAAAGTTGCGTATACACATGAGTATAGATTTAAAAGTCACGTATACACATAAACAGGTGTTTTTGGGGAAGTTTCTTGGAACATCAAAGTATAATGTAGGAAAAGGGGGTCCAAATATTCTGCAGAGGGACATGGAAGGCCATAAATATGTTATCTTCCAAGTGTGGTAAAATCATCTATAACATTATTTTTTGCAAATTTTATGATACAAAGGTACAAGTTTTATGCAAATCTCTTTGATGGTCCTTTCAGGTTAAACATATCCCAGAGAGGTTGAGTTTGTAGCAGAGTACCTTGTCTCATTTATTTCACCACTCATTGAAGAAACAAGGGAAGAACTGCAAAATACTCTTGAATCCATCTCTGAAGTTCCATATGCAACTGTGATATTTCTAGAAAAAATACAGCCATCAGAAGATGAAGTGGTGGTATGCAAAATGATTTTCCTTTGTGGTTTTTCCTAGACCTTGCTGTAGGCTTTTGTTTTTCCTTGGAATCTTGTTTTTATTTAGAGCATGCATGAGATCATACAAGAGGCTATAATAGAGATTTATTGTGCAACAAATGATAATGATACTATATTTTGATTCTCATTATATTATAAAATTCAAACCAAAATAGAAATCCCAGTAAATTTGAGAGTACATATGATTATGAACAAATTTGAGAGTACATGTGATTCTGTCAGTGGTGTTAATGGGAAGAGAAATGCTTCAATGGAGCTGATCTAGCCAAGATATTAAATTCTTTATTTTAACAGGAGCTTCTTTTCTGAGGGAATTTCAAACTATAACCTACGATTGAATTATTATAGGCTCTTCAGATCCAGTAGGTATGATTAAGGGTCTAAGGACAAAAGTTGTATGCATCATGCTTCATGAGCCGATTGCATCTAATGGTTAATTTGTTGAGCTTAGCTGATATGAACTCCCTTTTCACACATTCATAATGGGAATATGTGCATTTCATATGTGCATTTCATAATGATAATTTTATAATTATAATGCATGTTTTGTAATTATTATGTCTGAAAATCTTCATTCATGTTTTATATTGCTTTGGTAATTTTTTTATTTTTTTAATCAGGGCCTGCTAAGGATGTATTTGAAAAATTGTTTTATGAAATAGTGACTAGAGCATTGAGTCCTGGAGGTGTAGTTATTAGTTAGGCATAAATTTGGTGGTTTCATATGCACGTTATTCGAAATATTGTCTTAACATGCAGGCATAATTCACTAGTACAAATTGAGAAATTAATGACTAAAAAATGACTAAAATCAGGCTATAAATGACTATTTTTGAGTCGGTGACTAATAGTAGCTAATTTCCACTATCTCATAGCTAGTCATATTTCACTAGTCATTAATAGCTTGACTTAGTAGTCATTGATTTAGTCATTGATAGAAAATGCTTTAGTCATTGATAGTCAATGATTTAGTCATTGTTTTAGTCATCGATTTAGTCACTGATTTAGTCACTGATTGCAACAATTAATGACCAAATATATGACTAAATAAACTACTAGATGTTAACATATTAATGACTAAGATAAATACGACTAAGATATGGGAAATTAGCTACTAATAGTTATATATATGTGAATTTAGTCATTTTTGTAGTCACAAATTTATGATAGGGCATGGAGGAATCGAACCACCAACCTCCTGCCTATAATTGGGCAGGCGCTCTACCATTGAGCTAGCACCCTTTAATAAGTTGTTATTGCTTGACAATGATGATATTGAAACAAATTTATGATATATAGCAATCTACAAACTACATAATTATTGCTATTACAACTTACCAATAACTAGTATTTATGATAAACTAATTCCTGATAGCTATGTACAATTTTCCCTGTAACTAAAACTAGCATAAGGAAAAATGTAATGCTTTTCATTGTATTGTGTAAATTATTGAAACAATGAAATAAATAAAATTAGCACAAGAAAAATTGTAATGCTTTTTCATTGTATTGTGTAAATTATTGAAACAATGAAATAAATAAAATTAGCACAAGAAAAATTGTAATGCTTTTTCATTGTATTGTGTAAATTATTGAAACAATGAAATAAAGAGAAACATGTATTCTAGCTTATTGAAATAATGAAATAAAGAGAAGCATGTGCTTTAAACATTTTAAGGAACTCTCGTAAACTTATATATAATTAAAAATATAACAATCACATAAATAAAATACGGATAAAAAGAGATAGCTTTTTTACAACTATAACATACTACTATATTAAAAATACAAAAAAAATGAATATAAATTATACATATAATACCATGAAATGTAGTTTTATCATTCAATGTGATTAAAACATTTTACATAAATAAGATGATGCATAGGAATTCCAATGGAATATACAAAATAGAAAAAAATTATAGGTTGTCCATCAAGTGGATCATCATCATCAAAATACATCTTAAATGCATTTTAAAGTGTTTGATGAATATCCTAAAGTTGGATCTATGTACATTGAATGTTCTACATATTACAACATTGATTTGTCAAAATAGAAGATATTGAGGAAACCCTTCTACGAAGAGGAGGTGAATCTAAATATCCATGCAAGGGAGCTGAGAGAAAATGATGAGTAGTAGGTATTTGATGTTCTACTAGAGTTGGAAAATGATGATAATGCAGTAATCATCTATTGTGCATCCAAGTATGTAGAGTCCCTGGAGGACAAGAGTTTAATGAACACTTTTCTTGTTTATGAATGTGTGGATTAGGGGAAGGAAAAAGCAACCCCATTGAGTCTATAAGCAAAAGGAGAACAACATTAATATTGCTATAGATTTTAAATAAATTTTTGAAGGAGAGGGCAATGATGTAAGTGTGGTAAAAGAGGAAGAGGTTATAGCCCATAGGGAGGTTGTATAAGATAATAATAAAAAAGGTTAATATAACAACCATTTATAGCAACTGCTCTGTCAGGATCCCTTCATGTAACTCCATTAGATGCACAGTTTGACGGATTACTAATAGTCAGTAGGGCCAATAAATATCTTCAACTATATACATCCCCTAAGTAATTAAATGATTGCTTTAAACTTATATACTTATATAATAACCCTACTTTTGAGGTAAATTCCAGCAATAATACAAGGGAATGAACCTTCAATTACACCCATTAAAACTAGGACATTGCAATAAGAAACAATAAAACAAGGGGTGAACCTTCAATTACCCCAAATAAAACTTGGACATTGCAACAGGAAACACTAAAATAACAACAAATGCTTTTTATGTACTCCATAAAGAACCCCATCAAACAACGTTTTTCTATATAATTTACCTCATCTTCAAAAAGATATCCATCAAGTACAAAAAACCCATCACTATCATCATCTTCGTCATATTTAAGCTTATCTGTGTCAACCTCATTCTTTTCTTCCTCATCATCCTTGTCACAGTCAGAAAGGATTTCCCCGGGATCTTCCTAAATTTTTTAACAAAATAAGAAAGTTAATAAAAATACTACAAATACTCTTACCAAAGAGATTTAGTGATGGGTACCCCTTCCCATTCTCATAGTGCAAAGAAGAGTCCTTCCTGAAAGGATTTTGAAGCCTAATGCCATCACTGCATAAAAAACAAAGAGTCAGAATCAAAACTTTCCCTCTTTTCTACTGCAATATTAAGAATCCATGAGATTCAAGGTGTTTTAGATGTTCCTCATCATGGGATATCAAAATTAAAACACAACCTATTGCTTTGATAATTAATAAACTTAAAATTATGAAAAGTATATTCACCTTTTCTTTGAGAAGGTTCCATAATAAGCAGGTCTATGGTTGTGATCAAACTGCAAAAGGATTCTTCTCTTATTGTGAAGCCTATTTTCTCTATGTACAGTGGCATTCCCATTATTTCAAGGCAAACAATTGCTCAAAACTTCTTCCCAGTCATTGTCAAGGATCTTTGACATGAACTCATGATCTTCAACCTCACTATACATCCATATTTTGTGTGTAGAGGATTGCAATTTTGGTAGCGCTACAACTTCAGTAGATGCCCCATGCAACTAAAGTTCATTGAACAATGAAACTTTGGGTTACACCAAATACCCCAACTTGGATTGCTTTGTGAAGAAGTGCACCAATTAAGATGGCGCCAAGATACTAGGTGTGACCTAAGTACACCACACAATCAAATCGATTCAACTCAAAGAATATAGAAAGAACACAACAAATTCATGCCACATTTATACATTTATAAAAAGATAGAACATCAACCTTAGAATATCCCCTGTCTCTGTCTCTATTGCTTTCAGTAATATTTTATCCATTGACAACATAACACCACTACAAATCTGTACATTTTCCTGCAAATAATTATAAGTTGTTTCATTCAATACAGTGGGCACTGTTTGAGTGTTAGGTGTGTATTTTTTAATAAATCAGTCCATCAGTGTGGCCTGTTTTTGTATTGCAATTTGCTTTTTCATCTCAGCTTCTTCCTATTCACGCCACTTCTGTTCATTTTCTGCCTCCTCTTGTTGTCGTTTCTTTTCCTTCTCCTGGTTCAAGGCAACTAAAGATGTTAGCAACTATATATGGTGCCATTATGGAACAAATCGTATAAGTGTTTCCCTATTGGAATGATATAAATCTTAAATTGGAAAAAGAGGTTTCCTGCTTGAATTTGAAAGTTGAACTGTAATGTTAAGACAAGTATATTCCACATATACTATAGAAGTAGAATATGGAAAATTTTGATAAATAACTTGATGAAATGAAATAGATAGAAAACAAGATAAACTCAATATAAGATAACATGTCCTCATAGTTGTAATAATCTAACAAAAAAATTTGATATTGTCAACTTATCACTTTCACAATTGCATCAACAACTGGATTAATAAATCATGCAAATGTGTTTCAATGAGCAATGAAAGAAAGTGATGTAGCTTTGGAATCTTACTTGAATGTTCGCTTCCTTCTAAGCACAAGCTTGTTCCTTTTCCTACAAAGGTAATAAAAAATGTTAGTAAAAACTCCAAAACCTGCCTTTTAAAACTTGCATTCTTCCATAACATTCCAACTAACCTGTTGAACCTTCTCCCTTTTTAGGTCCTACTCCAACCATTTTTGTTCCATCTCACTCTTCTGTTCATTTATTTATTTTTTCTTCAGCTTGGATTTCTTGACCATTCTACATCAAAAGAAGAGATGTTAGCAACATTAAATATCTTCTACAAATAGTACATATCCAAAAGGATAAATCTAACAGCATCCGATTGAATTGAATTGCAAATTTATCCAATGCATAAATATGTGATTGAGAATCTTACATGTGTGCATTATTTTTCTGAATCAAGTCTACAACTGTATCATGAATACTCATCTCATCATCATCTTTAGCAAGCAATTCCTCAGCTTTGGCTACATCTATTTTCCCACTTCCTTCTGATTGCAATGATGACAGTGCTAATAGCATTACTGTTTGTAAACAAGAAATATATATATATATATA
>LPNX010557772.1:0-13506 GCA_001517045.1 Pseudotsuga menziesii
AATAATTAATAATTAATAAATAGTTATTAGTAAACTATTCTAAAATGACGCATCCTTTCATGGATAGTATCCAAAGTGTTTTACCATTAATATATATATTGCAGTCACTTTATAATCTTTCATCATCATTCATCTTCAATATTTATTTTATATTTTCAATATGGAGTTATTTTCCATTGGTTGATTATTCAATGGAGTAATTGTTGAGAATATTCGGATACAGATATTACATTGGTATTAGAGCCAACCCTTCCTAGGGCTTCTGTCGAATCTTGATCTCCAGCTTGTGGCCAAAATGATCAAGGTTTCCTTGAATTTACGTCTTTGACCTCACAATGGCTTTTATCCATCCATATTCAGAATCTCTCTAGTAAAAATTGGTCTTGGCCATTTGAATTTCATTGAAGAAGTATTAATTCCACTCCAAATATGAAGTAAGAACAAGAGAGAAAAATAAAAAATAAAAACAAAAAAAAAGAATTTTAACAAAAGAAATAAAAGGGGAAAAGTTCAAAAACATAATTCATAACACCACCCATGGTTTTATGAAATAACCCATCATTTTACGACATAGCCCATGGTTTTACTTACAACATCTAAATTATAAACGAATTTTATAAAGTATGCTTTGATGACAAAGCATCATGAACCAGAAGGAAAGGGGAAAAGTTCAAAAACATAATTCATAACACCACCCATGGTTTTATGAAATAACCCATCGTTTTACGAAATAGCTCATGGTTTTACTTACAATATCTAAATTATAAACGAATTTTATAAAGTATCATTTGATGACAAAGCATCATGAACAAGAAGGCAATATATATATATATATGTGTGTGTGTGTGTGTGTGTGAATAATATTTATATATATATATATATATATATTATTAACATTAATATTTATTGATATTAATAATTAATAAATAGTTATAGTAAACTATTCTAAAATGACACATCCTTTCATGGATGGTATCCAAAGTGCCTTTACCATTAATATATATATGGAACTCACTTTGTAATCTTTCATCATCATTCATCTTCAATATTTATTTTATATTTTCAATATGGAGATATTTTCCATTGGTTGATTATTCAATGGAATAATTCTTGAGAATATTTGGATACGGATATACATCACTTCCCAAAAAATACAACACATTAGTTTAGCAATCCAAAGATTATATCGCCTAGTTTCATCAAGCATCATAGTTTCAAGCTCACAACATCATGAAAATTTGTTATGAGCAAGAGAACAAAGTCATAAAATAAACTATGATTTGAGGACAAAGCATGTTTAAGGGCAAGGCAATGTTATGAATAAAATAATAATAAACATCAATATATATATACACAATAAACTATGCTTTGAGGACAAAGCATGTTTAAGGGTAAGGCAATGTTATGAATAAAATAATAATAATAAACATCAATATATATATATATATATATATATATATATAAACAATAATAATATAATACTAATTAGTGAAAATGTGTAATTCTTTATAAAAAGTTGCATTAGACACCATTTAAACAATTATATATACGGGAAAGTCTATCTTGTAAAAGATCGTATTTATTTCATCATTTTATCTATATATATATTCATGGATTATTTGTATTTTAGAAAGTGGAAGTTCGAGAAGCTATAGTAAACAGTTTTTAACCGTTACAGTGGTATCAGAGCTATACGACCCTTGGCCATTATTTACACCTTGTATAAATTTGATTTTTAACCACTATATTAAAAAGGGTAAAAGTAAACCCACACGTGGTTTCTTAATAAGTGGGTTTGGGTTTATTCTCCAGCAACAAACAAAAAACAAGATTTGAACATCGGTGGGGAAGGTAACAATCATTCCTCCCAACCACCCAATCTATACCATTTTACAAAAACTAAGAGGAAAATAAGATTAGAATAGCATCAAAAGAATATATTTTACAAGAATCATATTGATTATTGTTTATTATAAAAAAATTAGATATTGAATAAATTTCAAAGAAACTCGCAAGAATATGGATTTTAATGTTGAAAAGAAGGAAAGGTTTCCTATCACCTTACAAAGAAATGTTGCAGTACAATTTAGAATTAAAGGGACACTTGCAGGGAAGGATATCACCATTTCTATTACACCTGTTGAAAGTGATAATTATATTAGTACTGAATTCACTAACCATTTAGTGATTCTTGAGTCAAATATAGGTGAAGAGCTAGTCTTTTGGGGCAGGAAACAAACTGAAATAAGTGCCTTACAACTGAATGTTGGAGATTATATGGTCACATCGAAATTCATTGTTAGTTCCTTATGGAGCTTTGACAATGACATAATTTGGGGTTTACCTTTGATAAAAACATTAGAGACTTTCATCTTAAATACCGAAAAGAAGTTTATGACATTTTCCTATAAGCAAAAGAGAATCAGATTTCAAGATATTAAAATGAAATCAGATTTAGAAGCTCCAACATCTGAAGACTTCAAGGATATATCAAAGATGATTTCACAGGGTAATCAGAAGTCAGAACAAAAGAAAGAAAGAAGTTGAAAAGTTTGTCGCTAGTAAGGATGAAGAAATTACTCATTTGAAGAATCATAGTCAAGACTTGATTGCACCGATTAAGAAATTAAGAACGGAAAAAATATCGCAAGAACAAATTTAAGAGAAATTCCACCAAAAGGAAGTGGATCTCCATAATGAATTCAATAAGAATCTATTATAAAAAAGTGAAAAAAATTCTCGCGTAAAAAGTTTGAATCAAGAGTTGACTGAATAAATTAAAAAATTAAAAAATGAGAAGTCAGAAAAATCCTCAGAGTTATTATCAACAAGTAAATCGCGAGAATAATAAACAATTGAGGTTTTTACAAGGGTTCCACAAACGGCTTGAATGCCTTATCGTCACCCAAATCACAGAAGTCGATATAACCAACATCAAAGTAAAGAAAAAAATAAACACCGTTCTTCTTATAGACAAACCAACTACAACCTTGAAAATGAACAAAAATAACATAGAAAACTTTTATGGAAGCCTAAATTAAGAAGTTTTGTATGAGCAGCCGATTATCAAACAATTCCAATGAAGGTAGATTTAGGATGGATCACTTCCCAAAAAATGAAACACGTTATTTTAGCAATCCCAAGATTATATCGCCGAGTTTCATCAAGCATCGTAATTTCAAGCTCACAACATCATGAAAAGTTGTTACGAGCAAGAGAACAAAGTCATACAATAAACTATACTTTGAGGACAAAGCATGTTTAAATGCAAGGCAATTTTATGAATAAAATAATAATAATAAACATCGACATATATGCATATACATATATACATATAAATAATAATAATAATAATAACAAACAATAATAATATAATAATAACCTACACGGGTGTGGCTCATTGCCGGTTTAGTTGTTATGAAGTCACTTGTTGTAAATTGGAGGTCACGAGTTCAAACCCCACTCCGATTCACCTATGTCCCATGTCTTGTGATGAGTGTGGGGCACCTAGGGGTATAGTGGTAGCAGGAATGGATTCTAGACATCGTGTCACGTGAGTACAAAGAAAATAATTTATTGTACCCTTTTTTGTATCGTGTCAGGTGCATATTCCTGGGCCTTCAAAACCTCTCTTCTTCAACATTTCCCATGTTAATAATTTATTTGATAATGCTAGCCACATTGTGATAATGGTATTTAGAGGGATTTGAATTTTTCATAACCTTTTCCACCACCATTGGTCCTCCCTCACTATGAGTTCTTTAATTGCCACTTCATAGCCTAGTTTGGCATAATAGTGCCCTATTTTTGTATTTTTTGTCCAAATTATCCTGTCTGGTTCTGAACTTAAATGGAAAAAATTTGAGACTAATAAATTGAGGAATCTATTCCATTCTACAGCATGATATCCTATTAGACCAATTTCCTGGGCACTTTCCTGCTTCTCCTCCCTCTTAGGGCCTAATATGAACATGTGTCTACTAGGGAGAAAATTCGTTGTGACCTTAGAAGGTGTACTAACCATGGAGATAGCCTAGAAATTTCTCATTCCCCAACCCAAGGATATTTTCCCACTCTCACCCATCTTCCATCACCTATCTTCCAGGAAATCCACTGAGAAACTAAAGGATAGTCCAAGATCATTGCCTTCCAACCAATTGAACCATTATTGAAAGTTTTATCTGGATTTCTGATCCATTCTGTTAAGCTGGCTCCATAGAAATATTTAGACAAAATTATCATTCCCCATAGTGTTTCATAGTTTTGGAAGAATCTCCACCTAGTTTTTTGTCGCTAGGGCTTTGCAGAACAACTTTAAATTATTTATACCCCATCCTCCTAGTCCCCTTGGTCAAGCTAGGACCTTCCACTTTACCAGGGGAATTCCCTTAGATTGCTTGCTTGCTGTCCACAAAAATGAGGAGCATTTCTTTCTGATTTTTGTCAAAATACACTTAAGTATATATGTTGTTGAATCCCAATACACTGATATGCTTTGCAAGACTTCTTTTATGAGTATTAGCCTTCCCCCTCTGAAAAGTAACCGGTTTTTCTAGTTGTTTATCCTTCTCTCTATATTTTTGAATAACCAGACCCAATATTGGAATGAGTAACAATTTTGTTTCAGCACAAATCCCAGGTATTTCAATCCCTCCTCAATGGAAGTGATTTGATAAGGTAATATCTCCCTTGTCCTCTGTAACATATCATCGGGGAAATCATTATGAATGAGATTGGATTTTTCCATGTTGACCACCATTCTTGTGGAACTTTTGTTCCTGTCTATCAGAGCAAGGAAATCCTCAAGGTTCCTGATGGATCCTTCACCAAATAACAATACATCATTTACAAAGAGAGTGTGTGTGATTTTTTAAGTATTGGACATTTTCATTCCCTTTATCATCCTGTCTTCTTTGGATTTTTGGATGATCCTACTCATTCCTTTTACCACCAGAAGGAAGATGAAGGGAGAGAGAGGGAATCCCTACCTTAAGCCTCTTGAGGGGCAAAAAAATTTTGAAGGGGGTCCATTGATTAGAACAACAAAAGAGGTGGATTGTAAACAACCCATAATTCACTCTACTACTTCCAGGGATACTCCAATTTTTATCAATAACATTCTTACAAATGTCCATCCTACCCTATCATAAGCTTTAGATAAGTCTAGCATTAAAGAAAAAACTCTTTGTTTTTCCTTTTTGATCATGTGAACTGTCTCCTGAGCCAATGACACTGCATTATGAATCTGTTTGTTATTTAAAAAACCAAATTTTTATTCAAAGATAATTTCACTTAGAACTGGTTTGATCCTCAAAGCTAAGATCTTGGCAATGATTTTGTAAATCATGTTGCAACAAGGGATAGGTATGAATTCATCAAATGATTGAGCTTTCTGTTTTTTGGGAATTAGGGTCAGAAAAGTTGAATGTAAACTCCCCAGCACTTTCCCAGAACCCTGTGATTCTTTAACCACCTCTAGAATATCATTTTTCATCATATCATAAAATCCAAGGTAAAATTCCAGAGTAAAACCATCAGGCCCAAGGATTTTTCCTTTTTGAAAGGAATGTAAAGTATAACTGATCTATTCCTCTGAGATTTATTTTGTGAGTTCTTCGTTCATTTGTTCAGTTATCATTCTCGGAAAAAAACCTAAAACTTCCAGAATTTCTTGAATTGGGCACCCTTCTAGTTCTTTGAAGACGTTTTGAAAAAATACACCCTTGCTTCTGCCTTCTCCTCAAAAGAGCGTACCAATATTCCCTCCTTGTTTCTAATTTCACATATAGTGTTTATATTTCTCCTATGAGAGGCATACCTATGAAATAATTTGGAGTTCTTGTCCCCTGCCTCAAGCCACAATGTCCTACTTTTTAGGCATAGTATTTTTTCTTCATTATCCAGAAGAATTTATTTATTTTTCTCCAAGGATTTCAACAGATATGTTTCCTCAATGCTGAAAATTGCACTCTCATTTTCCTGGAATAATACCTCTAGCCTTTCTTCTACTTCCTTCAGTTCTTTTTGTAAGGATGCCTTATGTATTTTTTCCCATTCTTTGGAAATTTTCTTTTCCCTAGAAAGGTTGTCTGCAAACTGTTGCATTGTAGTGTGATTCGGTTATCTTCTAGTGGGATGCCAGGCAATTTGAATTTGGACTCTATATTGTTCATCTTCCATACAAAGGAGATTAAATTTAAAAGGGGCTAGAGATTTCTTGTGTGGGGGTATTACTAACAAGGAGATAAGTATGTGATCATAATCCCCCATGTCTTTACTATAGATTTTAGGGTTAGGTTTCCACTTAGGATATTTTCTTTGACCAAGAATCGATCTAGACTTTTAAAGATGGTTTGTAGTACCTCCTCTCTTATTCCTCCAGGTTGATTCAAGTTTTAGAGGATCAATATCCACCAACGTATATTTTTTTAAATAAATTTAGGAAAAAAAGAGCCAGGGCATCTTGTCTGGCATTTTCTCCCCAAACTTCTCCCACATAGAGGGTTAAATTTAGGTTTCCCCCTAAGATAAGATTGGTTTGATCCATTGCTCCACTGAGACTGAACTTTTCCAAAAATATTTTCCCTTTGTCTTGAACATCTTGAAACACTTCCTGTTTGGAGAGCCCTCTATCCTCAACATCACTACAATTAGAATTCTCCGCAACTCTGATTACTGGTTTTTCCTTTTTCACCCATATCTTCTTATGAATGGGTTTCATGGAAATTTTTGGGCAGTCTTTCTACATGTGACCGACTTTCCTGCAATTGAAGCATCTAAAAGGAATCTTCCAATAGTCCAGCCACTTCCACCAGGTGATTCCATGCATCACTATCTTAAGCTCCTCATATAATCCATCCTTCATGTCCAATTCAACCAGAATCCTGGCACATCTCTGGTCTAATTTGGTCTCTCAATTGTCCTCCAAGGCAATGAAATTCCTTATCATGTTTCCTATGGCTTCGAGTATCTTTGGTTGCCAAAAAACCATCAAGATACATGGCATGATGAACCAGACCTGTTGCACGTTATGAGGTGCTTTGTAAGCATTAAAATCTATCGTCCATTTTCTGAAAATCAAACTCGACGGACCCCAGCTCCAGTTTTTGTTTAAGATCTTGGTGTTATCCTCCATGTTTCTGAATTTGATTAAGAACCATCCTATGGGAAGCATGTAGAAGGTTGGTTCATAACCTAAGAGATTACCCCAATTCTCCTTTATCCAGTGTTGTAGTGAGGGTCTTTGAGGTTATCTTTCCACATAAGCGCCCCACCAGCACGTGGGCCAGGAATTTTGGAATTTGATCGAAGGTGGTATCCTTGCAAACAAGTAATTATGGGATTTCCTTTCATGCTTTCATCCCACGAAGTTTCTTCGGTTGAGATGTTGCCTTCTTCATACTATCCTTATTTTTCCCTGCATCATCCATATTATGGTTTTTCGTGGATTCCGTTGGCAGGTTTTTTCCATTAACACTTTCCTCCCGCGCCATATCCTTCGAGCGTGTGGATTGAACCTCGTCTTGAGTGCAAAAAAATGGATCACAGTCCCTTTCCTTGCGTAATCAACCTCCTCACTGTACATGCTTGAAACGTCCTATCGAGCCCCTCCTTACTCATGTGGCTCATTCTCGGCTACCTTAAGACGTTAAAAATTTAAAAAGGTGGTGTTGTGTTTCTCCCTCCGCGCCAAGCCTCGCCTCCGAGCCTATTGCCGTAAAGCAACATCATGGCCTCCGTAATCTACCATATGAAAATTTATATTTATTACAACAAAGTATTATAATTAATTAGTATATCATAATAAATTTGTTTCTATATTTGAAATCGCAAACTGTAGATCAATATTTCTTTCATAATATATAATTGAAATCACAAACTTTTCCAAAACTGGTCAATAATAATACTAGTCTGGCTGTCGTCCTCTCTACGCCTCTCCATGAGTCAACGTTTTAGAAGGCAATTTGTATAATAAAGCATAAAATCCATGCACTTTGAAGAACATTTCTTTTTTCTTAATTTCCCTACCCTTTCATATGTGCGAGGCATCCACTTGCATTTGTCTTTTTCATCCAGTTTTATTAAATATTTTTCTTACCTCTCTATGAAGTCTTTATTTCACAAGGTCCTTATTTAAGAAATCTGTAATGGATAACTATCTTCATAGAATTTAGGATATTTAAAATTAATAAAAAATAAATAAATCATACCATATGAAAATTTATATTTATTACAACAAAGTATTATAATTAATTAGTATATCATAATAAATTTGTTTCTATATTTGAAATCGCAAACTGTAGATCAATATTTCTTTCCTAATATATATAATTGAAATCGCAAACTTTTCCAAAACTTGTCAATAATAATACTAGTCTACTTGCCGTCCTCTCTACGCCTCTCCACGAGTCAACGTTTTACAAGGCAATTTGTATAATAAAGCATAAAATCCATGCACTTTGAAGAACATTTCTTTTTTCTTAATTTCCCTACCCTTTCATATGTGTGAGGCATCCACTTGCATTTGTCTTTTTCATCCAGTTTTATTAAATATTTTTCTTACCTCTCTTTATTTCACCTGGTCCTTATTTAAGAAATCTGTAACGGATAACTATCTTCACAGAATTTAAGATATTTAAAATTAACAAAAAATAAATAAATCATACTATATGAAAATTTATTGCGCCGAGGCGCTCTACAGCCCAGTGTGGGGGAGATCTTGTCACGTGATCAAAAAATAATAGTGAAAGTGAATATTATGGGGGAGATCTTGTCACGTACATGCCGGCAAAAAATAATAGTGAAAGTGGAGATCTTGTCACGTGATGTAACGTTACTAACATGTAGGCAAAAAATAATAGTGAAAGTGAATATTATGGAGGAGATCTTGTAACTTGATGTAACTTTACTAACATGTCGACAAAAAATAATAGTGAAAGTGAATATTATGGGAGAGATCTTGTAATGTGATGTAAGGTTACTAACATGTATTAATATTTAATTCTGCTAAAATATTTTTTTGGCATTGACTGGAATGAGAAAGGGCACTGATAAGGCTTATTGGAACAGTTTGAGTATGCAAATCATCTGCAACAAATCCAACCAAACGAATTCTGCAAAACTGAAACTACTTCAAATAAGTCACCTTTAACGCAATGAAATAATCGTTCCTTCTTAAACGCAAGACAAACTTACAAGGTTGGCTGGCATTCTTTGCCGAATCCGGGCTTTGTGGCAGGGTAACGTTCTTTGCAGAGTCTGGGCTTTGTGGGAGGTAGCAAAGGAAATGCATGATGTAAACAGAAGAATTATATCCGCAGATTCCCCCTATTGATCTACACTTGCTGAAGTTTTTGAATGCTTCATCAATTCCATTCCATTCGATTTCAAAACCCCCACGCAGAAGCTAACAAACATTCTTCCCAAAGAAAGATGGTAATTATTCCAGGACGGATATTTCAATAGATGTGTTGCAAAACTTAAAAAAAAGGTCAGACCGAAAGGAATGACCCATATATCCTTATCATTACAAGGCACGAGAATCAGAGACTCATTCAATGCCTGACATCCAGTTAGCAGGGTTATATTTTGGGCGGACTAACTAGCAAGTTTTAACGGAGAGACAGTGAGATCAACAGAAGCTTTTGGAAGGCCGCAGTCCGAAAAAACTGTGCCACTGGCGATTTTCATTTTGCTTTGATTGTTGTAGCTCAAAACCCTGTAGCTCACTTTGCTGATTATGAAGTAGGGAGTATTGGATTTATGAAACTGGACCTGAAAACCAGGGTGGGGATTTTGGAAGTGTTTCAATTAAAGGTCTTTTTTTTAATAAGTGGGTCAAAAAAAGCACTGGAAATTTTGGTCTTTGTTTTAAAATTTCAGGATCTGTTTCCTTTTCCGGGAGATCTAGGGATCTGCTTCTATGATGGATCCTACGTGGGTCATGGCAGGTCTAGATTGTATCCAGGGATATGCAGAACCTAAACACGAACATGGTAGATCCGGTCAAACACACCAGTAAATGCTGTGGACTGGCAAATAATTGTACATGCTTGGAGAAAAATAGTTTGGTTGAATCTTTTTTCAAACAGCATGGGTAAATTTTTTAAATGTTTCAGATGATATTACTTAATTTCAAAAAATATATCAGTACATGGCCCGGTATACCCCTCTGAGGTTGGATGGATGCATGCAACTACCTTGTGAGCAATTTAAGGGAGAGTAAGACATTGGTCTTTTTTAGCCATTTCAGTATGGATGACGTGTTTGGAAAGAGAAGTTGAAGGTTGCCAGAGCTGGCATTTGAGTGGAAACGGTAGCATTTGGTTATTATACACAAAAGAACAATAGAATGGCTCAAAAGGAATCAAGTGGAAACCTTGCATGAAGAATTTTTTATGCTTCGGGGTCTCAAGCCTGTAGTTCACAGCACCTGAGGTTACAAATGTTTGTGATCACATAAATACCAGGTCTCTTCAAAGGAAGAGTTAATTTTATGTACATGTTTGTAAGAATGGAGTGTCAAGACTTTGCGTTACTTTATGTGAGTTGACTTCCTTTTCATTCTTATTAAACCACTACATTGTTCATATAAATATTAATTTGAATGGAGCTGCCTTTGTCATTTGTATCACTTTCTTGGAGGAGAGAACCAAATTCAACATGAAAATTATCTTTGTAAAAAGTGGGATAGATTGTTTTTAACTAAAGCATCATATGCTAACTAGAGATTCTGATGATGGTGGTCAGAATGGTCGAACAATCAAATTAGCAAAACATGAAGTAGAAAGGATTTACTCTAAGCCCAAGGGATACGATATCTTGCTGAAGAATCCACAAGTAGCGTTGAGGCAAATAGGTATCTGATGGTTGCAAGAACAGAAATTGAATAGAGCTACTATAAGCACAAGAAATTGCAGAGGTCAGGCATATATCAGAAATCTAGGCAGCTACTGGAAATGGATTGTTGTCATCCTGCGAAGCAAGAAAGGCAGAGCCGAGAAATATGTTTCACTTTCAAATCTTCAAATCCGAGCCAGGCTCATCTAATGATGCTGCTATTTCACGCATTGCTTCTTCAAAGGATTCCAACCAAGGTTCCACTAATGATGTTGTTCCTTCAGACAACGTCAAAGAATTTGGTCTTAATTTTGAGTATTCAGAGTTTGCCAAGAATTCCCACTCAGTAGGTTGTCACCATAATCATAAACAAATGCTTACCAAGCAAGCGCTGTGATTGAACGTATATATGGGGTTTTGCCTGTCTTTTTCTCTGTTTAATTTTTACTGGCTGCTCATTCTTGTTATGCAGAAGCTTATTATTTTGGGAGATCATGTCTAACAACAGCTGCCACGTTCTCGCACGCGCTCTCAATTGAGCTCTGGGTTTCCGCCTTGCAAAGGGTCTCAGAAGCTCATATCTTGTCATCTTTTTCAGAGGATCATCCCTGTATTTACTGAGACAAGGTTGTATTGGCTGGCGATTTGCAGAGAATTGTTGAGTAGCCAGTAATTAAACACCCTCCTCCTGTCCCCGCTGAGTGCAGCCAAAAATATATATTTCAATATATATATATATATATATATATATATATATATATATATATATATATATATATATATATATATATATATATATATATATATATATATATATATATATATATATATATATATATATATATATATATATATATATATTTTAATTTAAAATTAAATTAAAATGTAATTCTAACTTTAATTTATATTTTAAATTTAAATTAATATTTATATTAAATTTAAAATAAAGTTTTATATTAAATTTTTTTTTCTAAATTTAAAATATTCAATATTGTAGTTAATTATATCTTCTATAAATTTAATTTAAATATAATTTTAAATTAAATTTTAAAAGAAATAAATATTAATATATATTTCAATATATGTTTGTTTTAAATATTACCCAAGAGAAGAAGCTTGCCATGAAAATGAAAAGTAGAACATTCCATCCGTAGGCGAATCCCTCTAATTACTACACATACATTGAAAAAATTAATTGCACATTTCACTCTCTAATTAATACACAGACATTGAAAAAATTAATTGCACATTTCACTCTTGAGAATGATTGGGAGGCAAATCCCTCTATGATCCCACATTTCACTATTGGAAATTTCAGTCTTGATAATGATTGGTAGGCGAATTCCTCTAATTGCTGAGTGGATTTTATTCCTAAGTGGATTTGATCCCTCTAATGATAGTAACTTATTATTTTAATTGATTATAATGTTATCTATTTCAGAGATTGCTAATTGTGTCGAGTTATTTAAGAGGTATTATTCCAGTAAGAAACTAAAGATAGTAAGTTTACATGGATGTAATCCCTTGGCACATGTAACATCAATGGAAAATTTCACACCATGTAATTATCTGCAAAAAATTTAACCCCATGTAATTATCTGCAAAAATATGTTGGCCTACTAAACAACCATGCAAGGCTTCTTAAAGAACCCATGGTAAATTGCATTCAAGGAGATTTCATTATTTTTTTTTACCAAATTTCCAATAAAAATAAGGAAAATAAAAAATAAACTACTCTTAAAATAAATTATAAAATTTCAAAAAATATATTATTTCAAACACTAATCAATACATTCATTTCCCAAGACTGTTTTTCCATGAGCATTGTACCATCCATCCGTGAATCATAATGAAACAAAATTAAGATTTGTACAAATTCTGAATTCATTATTATACTTTAAAATTTCTAAAAAGATTACGGATGTACTTTCAAGTCTCTATCACTCGATGACCGAATTTCTAACCATGTTTCGATCAAGTGAAAATGGTGAAGAGCATCTCAATATCTGCCACCATGTTGAAACTCATCTAGGCGCTGAAAAACGTTGTTACATTTCCTTGGAAATGAATTTGCTACATGTTGAGCAACGGGAGCACTGTTCTTAATGCAAAGATAATGAACCTAACGTCAATTCAAACCAGCTAAAGAACTTTCCAACTCTCACAAGCACCATGTGAGAGTTGGAGTTGAGTTGAATTAGCTCCACCTCAGGCAAGATAGTCGTTGATAGTAATATCATACTCATAATCGACATTTGCATGAAGAGATGTAAGCAAAAACGATGTTATACATTTCCAAATGCAAACAACAGTTTTTTAAATTCAAACTAGAAGTGTAATTATATTGTAATTGTTGTACTTAAAAGGTGGAGAGCATATCAAAATTTCCTTAGTTTCGAAAATTGTAGCGGGAAACGAAATACCAAGTTCAGAATTTACAAATGTGTTTTACTAACATAGATCTATCTTAAAAAAAGTCTACCAATTGTCGAAATAGATCAAATTTCTAACTTTAAATCCTTTTTACTGGAAATGTTAAAAAAATGTACAATAATGTAGAATGTTCCTCTTCTATGCAAAACAAAAGAAGAATGATTGTTTGGGGTAAAATGGAAAACCCTAGTGTGACTCTAAATCTAAACCATATTTACATTTACTTAATCGTTA